>JANTPZ010116709.1:0-12223 GCA_025593235.1 Vachellia pachyceras
TGGGCCGAAGGGGATTGGGCCAAGCATTTGGACTGAAGCTTGCAAGATTTGGACCCTTGAAGACTTGGACCATTGAACTCTTGAAGGCTAACAATTTTATAAAAAAAACTAAACGGGTATAACGGGCGGGAACGGGCACCCCATGTCCCGCCCCGTTTAAGGGGCACCCCGCTCGTTTTGAACCCGCCTGTGACGGGTTTCAAATGGGCGGGTTTAAATGAGTTTAACAGTAATGGGTAGTGGGCGGGGCGGGCGGGTTGGGTTTTCTTGCTCACCCCTGCTTCCTGCTACCATTTTGCTTGCAAACTCCTTCCCTCCAATTAGTGTCCCATTCCAATGATTGATGGCCACATTGTCTTAAGAGAAGATTTTAATGTAGCAGACAATTTAATTAACTCCCATTCGTGATTAAATCTCATCAGGGAGATGATCAAGTAGTAGCTCTCACTAGAGGAAGAAGCCTTCTCATACAAGAAATCCAAATGTAGAAGGCGAAAATTTCTTATATATCCATATGTGTGTATCTGGTTTCATAACACATACCTCTTTGTCCTAATAATTAATGTTATCCTGCCAACTGTGACAGTAACAAAATGACTAGCGATATGGCTAACTTAACTAGGCTTTTCCATGTTGCAAGATGAGTCGTTTCATGATCTTGCAAGCCATCAAGCAGGGTTACCACTTCGTATGAGAAAATTACTTGAAAAGTTAAAGTGGAGATGCATTTTGTGAGATGATACAATGGGGGTGTTTGGCAAAGCGATTGAACACCTCAAAAGCACGTTCAACAGTATTTTTTCACAAAACAAGATAATTTCCTTCACACATTTGCCTCGTAAATGATAAAAGCACTTCTCCACCGCTTTCCCAAACGGACCCAATTATAGTCAGAATCTGAGGAGGCATCGGTAAAACTACGATCACCAAAGCTATTTGTGATAAAATTGGTAGCAACTTTGAGGCTAGAAGCTTCCTTTCAAATATTAAGGATGCATGGGATGAAGATAATGGTGAAGCTCTTTTTAAAAATCAACTTATTTCAGATATTTTTGAAACTGAAACTGATGAGATAGATGTTGTTGTGCTGCATGAACAAATCAAGCAAGCACTCTACGGAAGAAGAGTCTTAGTAGTACTTGATAATGCAGATAGTGAATTTCAACTACAGGAAATGTGCGAAATTGTGAAGTCACTACTACAAAAAGTATTTTTTACGCCCTATTTTTAACTCAATTGGCGCCCTTTCTCAAGGGGATGTATATGTGAGGGGAGTAGAAAGGTATGACTTACGGCGCCCTATATTATAAAAGGCGCTATAAGTAACCTTAAGGCGCCCTATCTTGAAATATGGGGCGCCGTAACCTACGACGCCCTTTCTTTCAAGATAGGACGCCGTAAGGTATTTTTTTAAAAAAAAAAATTTGAATCTCAAGCCAAGCGTCTTCGTCTCCCTCAAATTCCATCCATGGCGGATCCATCAGCTTTAATGCAGAGATGAGTGCTTGTGTGGTACAGCTTCCGTTCAGGAAGAACTCGGCACTTACTACCTCTTCTTCCCCCCACATCATCATCTACTTCGGGGCTTCGAGAGTTTTCAGCCTTTGCGCATGATCCAGAGTAATGGCTTCGGCTTGCGTCAACAACATTGGAGTGTCAACGGGGAACTTCCTTCATTGCCCGCCGTCGTACGGATGGTTGAGTCCTCGAGTTTCATTCAGCCGTGAATCACGCAAAGGTGGTGACTCGTCGAAGATTCCAGGAGTGATATCAGAGCATTCTGTGGAGGAGCCTTCGGATCCCCGAGACAAGCCAGATCCAGTACGTTTAGGCGGAGATTTCGAGTTTCGGCTTGAAGATCCAGTAACCATGCTCCCGGCTGATGAGCTTTTCTCCGAAGGGAAGCTCGTTCCGTTTCAACTCTCGGCAGTTAAACCTTCTTCCACGAACGAGTCGACTTTGGCAGAGGTGAGGTCGCCGGAAGTGGCCAAGGTTGGTCGCGTTGCTGATATTTCCGGTTCGAACCCTTACCTGTTCTCGCCGAAGGCTCCGAGTCGCTGGAAGGAGCTCCTGAGGCTAAAGAAGTTGTATCAAAATTCTAATGCTGTCAAGAGTGAGATGCAGAAAGCAAAGAAAAACTGGTAAAACTAAAGAATCTAACAAGCAGAGGGGACAAGGAGAGGAGACCTATGGGATGCGAAAAGCAAGAAAATGGAGAAGCTGAAACGTACCGAGCTTCTTTGTAAATGGCATTTCACTGTTTGAGGAAACCCAGAGGTCAACGCTCCTCTCACCGTCGACGCTCCTCTCACATTTAACGCTCCCTCCAACGCTCTCTGCACCAGGCATGCAGAGTTTGCACAGACGAGCGAAGATGGGAGCATGGACAGAGGAGGCAAGATCTGGAAGCGAAGCAGATGTGTGCGTGTGATTTTGAATAATGGGACGCTCTTTTGGCGCCCTACATCAAGGCACCCTTTTAAAACTCTACATTAAATATAGGGCGTCAAAGAGTATCTTTTGGCTCCCTACAGGTAATGTGGGGCGTCAAAGGGCACCCTTTTGACGCCCTACATTGAATATAGGGCGCCAAAGAGTATCTTTTGGCGTCCTACATTGAATATAGGGCGTTAAAAGTCAACTATTATGTCTTATAATTTCAAAAATGCCACCGTCTTTATTTTTTACTCCCTTTTTTTAAAAAAGGACGCAAATTTCAGTAGTAAAAACTATATTCTGTAGTAGTGAGTGGGGGTGGTAAAGGGAGCTTGATATTTGTTAAAATACCATTTGCACACTAACGCATGCTTTCAGCCCACACGGTTAATTTGTGTATAATAGGGCAGTAGGTTAGCAGCTAAATAAATTATAATTAGTAATTTATCTATCGGCTTTTTATCTTTCTAAATTATCATGTAACTCTTATATTACATTAAAAATTGGAGGGACTCATGTTGGGATGATGATGTCCCTTTGTTATATTATGTTGGCACCTTCTTGATGCAAACGTTGGAAAAGAAGATGCCAGATGCTGGAATCAAACCTCTTGATTTGTTTGGTACGCTTAATTAATTTTAATGGAAATAGAAATTGATATGAATTTGAGGTTTAATAAGATGTTTGGTATCACATGAAAATTAATATGGAATATATGTATTTTTTTTAATGCATATTGGATAAATGAAAATGCAACAAAAATAGTCTGAGGGGTAATAATGGTCAAAAAAGTTTACAGCAGTATTTTAGTATGAGAAGTTTGGGCTCCATGAAACCCATTTGATTTCCATAGGTCTTACTATGGAATTGAGTTGGCCCATTTTAATGAAATCAATTCCACATGGAGATTCAATTCATGCAAACCAAACATACATATAACATGGAATTTAATTCCACGATACCAATTCCACTACATCAAACAGACCACTTGTTCTCCATGAAGAAAATTGGATTTTGGGTGGAGCATGCATTCCCGAGTTTTTAGTGGACTTGTTTGGCAACGAGTTTAAAAAAGCTAAATATGCTTTCAACAGTGTTTTTCGTAAAACGAGTTAAGATCCTTACAAATTAGCCTGGTATACTGCACTCGACGACTTGCTGACCGTGTACTGCTGTGGAGCAACCGAGCAAGCCGAGAGCAACTTGCGCCCACCATCAGACTCCCCCTTGATTTCTGGTAATAAATTATATATCCTCTTTTGCGCCTCCGTTTTTTTTCTCATTCTTGCGAAAAACCCACAATATACCATCGAAATTTTAAAATTCCCAAACCATCATGTGAATTTGTCAAAGGGCATATCGGGCAGAGGCAACAGCTTGGAATATTAAAAAGTTAGCGAGTTTATAAAATTGCTCTTCATTTTTTTGTTTGTAAAAGAAAGGAAAGATGTACACCTTTGTTTATAAGAAAACTTTCATACTACTAGAACACGTGGAATATTGTCAGAATTTGGATAGGAGTAGTTTCTAAAGTAATTTTCTTTTATGTGAAATTTCGATTTATTTAAAGAAGTGAATTCTCCTATCTTAACTTATCTTTTATTACAAATTGATTGAAATATTACGCTATCTGATTTATTTTTTTGATACAAATAAGAGAGCACGAAACTCAAAGACAAACTAAGAGAATATTACACAAAACAGAGATATGATCCCAAATAGTCATTCGAGCACAGAGCCTACAAATGATGCGGGCATGAATGATAGGTCGCAGAAGAGGAGATAGCCTCCTTAGCCAAGGCATCCGCTAAAAGATTGCACTCCCTAGGAATATACCTGCAATCTGATTTATTGATAGAACATGGGTTGGATGATACCTACTAGGCCCAAGTCCAAATTCACATATAATGAATCCAATATTGTATCCAAGCCCACAATTTCAATGTTTGATTTTCATGATGGGCCCTTCTAAGGGGCCTGGGATGCGTGGAGCGTGTTGGTGCAATTTATATATGAATTCATTGAAAGTGTGTGGTTTAAAATCAATGTTGATGGAGCTGTCACTTGGATCTCCCTAAAGGCGGGTTGCAGAAGTATCATTAGGAATCACTATGGTTCCTGGATTATGAGGTTTGATATCCCGTTGGGTCAATGTGAAGCCCATGTTGCCGAGGAATGAGCAATTTATAGAGGCCTTTAGATGATCTTTGACCATGGTTTCAAGAGGATAATTTTGGAGTTTGATGCAAGATTACTGGTTGACATGCTAAATACAGATTGTAATATCACTAACACTGGTTTTCTTTTTGCAGAAATCAGGAAGCTCATCTTGCAAAAAAAAGTGATTTTTTTAAATAACATGCATGTGTATCACTAACACAGATTGTAATTTTAAAAGTGATTTTGGGTTAGGAGGGTTTTTAGACATAACTTTTTTATATTTGAATAATTATATTCTAAAAGAATTAAACAAATGACCCTTGAACAAAATTTCACTGAACTTTCAAAAAACGTGGTTTCCTAATCTGGAGTGTCGCCACTAGCTCTCGAAATGCTTGGCTCCTACTTGTTTGATAGAGGAATGCCGATATGGGGAAGTGTTTTGAAGAAATTACAACAAATGCCTGTTTGGGAAGCCATTTTCCCAAACGGTGCACGTAAGCCGAGATAAAACCATCTCGAAATCTGTAAAAACCATCTCGAAATTCATAAAAACCATTTTGAAATCCGTAAAACTATCTCGAAATTCCCAAAATGCCTCAAAATCTGCAAAATCCATTTTCCCAACGGAGTTCCCAAACAAGCACAGGTCTAAGTGCCAATACAGAAAAAAAATATATTCTTTGACATATGTTGTTTTTTGGTTGGAAAAGACAAAAGGTATACTATAGAAATATTAAATGGTTGAAATTAGAATTAATCGTCTCATAGAGTTGAGTCTTATAAAGGTTAGCAAGAAAAATAAGTTTGAAATGCATGATTTATTATATATGTAATATGGGAAGACAAATAATTCAAGAACAGTCACCGGATGAGCTTGAGAACCGTACGAGATTATGGGATCATGACGATGTGGTGGATATGTTGACAAAGAGACCAAATTGATGACCAGATTGCGCTAGTTCAATTCCCTAATCTTTTGATTTCAAAATTCAATAACTATTTTTCAGTATTAATTATTCTTTCATTATTTTTTGTTTCCAATTGTGGGTTGAAACTTTTATCACGTATTGCACATTAACATTATATAAAATTTCATGAATATGACATTATTTTCCCCTTCTTTTTATTTAACATGAAACTAAAGCTATTAAGGGACTAACTTTAGACATGTCATAGGACAATTCAATATCCTTCAGTGCAAAAGCATTTAAGATGAGGAGGCTTTATTTGCTACAGCTTAATCATGCAACGCTTGCTGGAGACTATAATTATGTATCAACAGAGTTGAGATGGCTTTTTTGGCATGGGTTTACATTAATAGACAACATACCAACGAACTTGTGCCTACAAAAAATTGTTGCCATCGACCTAAAGAGGAGTAATATAATAATCTCATAAATGTATGGGAGAAATGTCAGGTATTCAGCATCATTATTTTTTAAAGTTAAATAATGCTAAAAGGAGTTTTTTTGTTACTTGTAATTTTATCCTTTTCCTTTATCATATAACTAATGTTAGTTCTCTTTGCACAGTTGTTGGAGGAGTCGAAAATTCTAAATCCTAGTCATTGTCATCACTTGACAAAAACACCCATTATTTCAAAGTTGCCACATCTTGAAAAGCTATCACTTCCTTTATTTTCAAGAAGATATAAAATATGTGACACAAGACCAAGCACATCTCAATCTTCATGTCAAAATACTCCAGCGTTACGTGGACTTAAGGAGCAAGTTCACATGGAAAGTTCAGAAACAATAATGAGTTCTCAAGTTTTTGGTCGTAGTTTAAAAGGAATATTCCTCAACATTATCTGTTCATCTCTTCTGAATCTTCTGTTGGTATCATTATAAATAATTTCACAAAGGATACCATCAATTTATACAACCGAGAAGTTGCAAAAACTTCTGCTGATGAAGAATGGCAGAACATAGCTTCTAATTTGGAGCCTGGAAAAAATGAGGTGGAAGTTGAAATTAAGCTTGGTCATAATATCTTGTTGGGAAGAAAATTTCAATCTATCATGTACATGGTGAAGAGATTGACAAGCTGATCATCTCTCAATGACAATAAAGCTTCTGCCATCAAATGTTTGGCCAAGTTCATTATATGGCTTTGGCTATGGTTGTCTTGCCAATGGCCCCCTCCCCCATATCCCTAGAGGAGAATATCTTTCCTTGAATGGCTTTTTGATATTTTAATCAACTCTTGCATGCGAGAGTTCACTCTTACAGGATGGTTAGCAATAAAAAAGTCTTTCTCGTCCAATATTTTACAAACATGCGCAACGATATTCTTGATATCCTCACTTTCATTCCTGAATTATAAGAAAATATAACAGAAAATAAGCACCCGCAACATAAGCACGTAGAAATAAAATTTGTCATGCTATTAAAAGGCAATATGCATCAAAATTGGAGCAGACATTATGAACTAACTACATAGAAACCATAGTGGAAACTATGCACCCAATAACCTTGTAACTGGATATGTCAAATATCAAACTTGAACAGCAAAACTAAAGAAAATATCAAATGAAAGTTCATCGTATGCAAACTTGACAGCTTTGAGATAAGTAAGAAGACAAATCCATTACAAAATGGGAAATCAAAGGGAGAAACTCTCACCCTTAAAAGTTTTATTTCCAACAAAGCCCTTCGCCATCTACCAAATATGGTAAAAATACTTTCTCCCACCTTCTCCCTTTTCTAAATAGCCTTTTTATGTACCAATTACTAAATGCATCGTAAATTTTACAGGGAACAAATTGAAGTGAGTGATATTTCCTATACTAAAATATATTTTATCTCTTGATTTTACAGAATATGACATTTGCAAAACCTTAGCAATTAGTCACTGCTTAAATATTAGTCCGATACTTACTTCAAGGTGCAACTTTTAACGCAAAAAAAGGAAAGGAAAGGAAAGAAAACAAAAATTGCAGTGGCTATAAAAATACCATAATTTGAAGAATTTAAATCATCATAAGAATAAAAGACATGTCAATTTGATAAAATTCAAAGCAATAATTAAAAGAAAACATAAAATTATTTGTGCTTGTAAAATCACTATGCTTTAAATAAAAACAATTTTTTGGCTAATAACTAATATTTGACTTCAAAACTTTCAGTTGCCTGTTAGAACTCCAGCCCGGCAAATTGATTATGCATGCACGCATGCACGTATAACATTGGGATAAAAAGGAATACAATGGGACAAAAAGGAAAAGTATCCCTAAAACAAATTATCATTTCCCCATATATATATATATATATAGAGAGAGAGAGTTTTGAGCGGACGAATACAATGGAATAAAAAGGAAAATTATCCCTAAACCAAATTACCGAGTAAATTTATTGATAGAGAGTATATTCATCCTAAAATAATATAATTGATGTAGGTTTATAAATCAAATATTATGAACCACAATTTAGTACTATAACTTATCATGTCTTTAAATATAAATGTTAGTTAACTTTTTTAGAAGATTAAATAAATTAATTAAACTATTTTAAATTATATATTTTGAAATATTTATATATATCATTTGATTATGTATTAGTTTATAAGTCAAATAAATTACTTTAAAAAAATGGTTAATATATTAATTTATTTGATTTCTTATTCACATTAAACAAGTTAACTGAAGTTATATTAAAGATGGAAGATACTTGATTTTCAAAAAAAAATGCCGTCTGATGGTTTTGTTGGGACTCAAGGTAAGGCCTACGATCCGAAACAAATTAATAAACCAAGCGTGCTTGGATATCAATATCGTATTCATTTAGAAGAAAAACAAAAATTATGTTTTGGTTATAATCTTGAGTGCTTCAAGGTTTGATTAGATTAGCGGTGAAATCTTTTTTTTCTAATATAATTGATCATCTAGAAGATAGGTATATCAAAAAAGTTTTTTCTTGATACATGTGAGCATGATTTTTCAATTAAACATACGTAGGCATCAGCTGGTCAAGTTTTACTACAATCACTTGAAATCAAAGTTATCAAAACTATATATAAAAAAAAAAGGTTATCAAAACTGGACTAGTATGAAGCGGACAAGCCAGTGAGTTAATGGCCAGTAAGTCAGACTGTAGTCAAATTGGGGGTCAAACAGGTGAAAAATACAAAATTAAAAATAACTCTCATTACATATTGATACAATCAAACTATCCAAAATTAAAAAATGCTAAAAACTAAATAGTAAATTCAATTACTATCAAAATAACAATTACATCAATCATATACTTATAGCTTATCTATTATCCAACATTATTTACTGTTTCAAAATATTCATTATAACAAAAATATCAAAAAATATATGGTAACCTTAAGGGCTTGTTTGGCAACCAATTCTAGAGACTATGTTTGGTTTCAAAACCTAGGTTTTACCTCAAAACCGAGGTTTTGTCTAAATAATTTTTTTTTCTCTCAAAAGCTATTTTGGTTACAAAATCTCAGTTTGAAACCTAGGTTTTCTCTTTCCTACTTGTTCCTCTTTCTTCTTTCCTACTTTTTCTTTCTTTCTCTTTCCTTCTTTCCTCTTTCCTACCCACTTTTTTGCCTCGAAATCCATAAAAGCCAATAACTTCCCAAACATAAATCACTTTTCAAAATCTAGGTTTTGCTTCGTAATATGCCAAACAAGCTCTAAAAGTATGTTAATAGCCTTTCTATAGACTCTACTCCAGAAGACATGAGGCCATCCAAAATGCCCAAGATCTCGGCCATAGCTGAAGGGACTCGAATCAGTTTGCATTGAAAACCACATAATATATCCAGCATCCTTCGTTATCCCAAACAACCCCTCCAGACTTACTGGCTCCATTTCTTCGGATTGAGCCATCCACTTCCAGTTTGATGGTATCTTTACATAGGAAGTGCGTTGGTTGTTGAAGGGCTGTGCATTGTTGGAGTGTAGAAATTAGAAAGTTTCAAGAGATCTTTGTCCCTGCAAGCTCTACGTATACTGTCATTTGCACTGTTATGGCTCCTCAGGGTATTGGATCCAAATAACTTTCCACATCAATCAACCCAAATGTACCAACGAATGCCTCCGGTGAATGATGGCATTAAATTATTCACTCTGTGGCGTCAATTTTTTGTTGGGACGTCCTTATCAATAGAAGTCGTGTTTTATTTATATCCATGTTTGGTTAACTAATTTCACCCTTACACTGTTAATTATTAAAGTGAAATTGTGAATACATTATACATGTATTCCCCCTCCCCCCACGTGAATACATGTATTCATGTTTACAGGGTATTGCCCGGTTTAACTGTTGCCCGAATGAGCGAGTCCTCCTTTTTTCATAAAATATTATAAACAAAAAATATAAAGCATTATTTTTTATTCAAATTAAAGATCAAATTTGAAAAAACAAGAGAGAAAGGAAAAAAATAAAATAAGTTTGCGGTAATAGGTGGTACTTACTTGGGTGTGTTTTGGGGTAGCTTTTCAAAATGTTTGGCTGCCAGAGATGCTATCCTGTCATTCCTCATACGAAAAGCAGTTTTATACACTGTTGAACACTAAATGTCATATTTTTCTTAGTGAAAATTCAAATTTTAATTTATCGAGGAATTATTACATTCTACTAAATCTAATTCTTATTGGTTAATGCAAAGACTTTGTTGTTGGTTGATATTCTGTCAAAGAGACCGCTGCATGCTCCTTTTGTACTTGCATATTTTTACTAGTATATGCTTACCTTTCCAATACTAACTACGGTTTATATGGTTACAAAGAGAAAATAACAAATATTTTCAAAACTTTAGAGGTGAAACAGTACAAAAAGCATTATATTTTGAACGATACAAATATTCTTCTGATTTTTCACATAAGACTGCAATCTATCTGGGATATCCAGGGCTGAGAATCGATCACTGAATAATGTACAAGGTTTGTAATTTTTGTCAAAGAGGTTTACCAAAATATAGTATTCTCTTCTGCTTAATTAATCAAGGTATTTTGGATGTTTCTTTCTTTTGAAGGATATGCCACAAGGCTTCTAGTGCGAACCCAATAGGAAAAGATTCCAAAAACTCACAACTAATTAGAAATATATGTACCCCAAGAATTCTAAACAAAGTTTAACGATCCATTTGAACCCTTGAACATGGAAGAATAAACATCCTAAATGTTGGAAGACGTCACAAGGTTGATTAAGCATTAATAAGTCGTTCGTTCAATAAAGAATCTTAAAGAGAATCCCATCTCAAGAAGCAACTTGCAAAATGCATAATTTAACCTCAAAACTCAAATTTCATAATATCCAATCTCATATATTAAGAATGAGCATTACATTTTATTTATAAAGGTTACATTATGAAATTCTATCCTAAAAAGATAAAATTCAATCTAAATCTAAAAAGATAAAATTCAAATTTAAAAATGATATATATCATAAAATCTAGAAATAATGATATTCAAAAGAATATCTTCTTTCTAATTCAAAATACAAATTTTCACATAAATAAAATAAATAAAAGGTAATCAACATTTTAGGCCTAAAATGTGATTATATAGCGGCACAAGTAAATCCTCTTATGTATAACTCATGGTTCAGATCAAATCAAATTAATGACATCATTAGTGTCTTCATTTTCATTTGTTGATCCAAATGGCATTTGCTTTGTTAAAACCTTTTGCACAAGCTCATTCAATGCTTCCTCACTTAATTTGGCTCTTGCAATTGTGAAGCTGTTATAAACATTATATTTGTGGATGTCCATAAACTATTAACCTTCCATATACCATTCCTAATAACCTTCCTCACACTATTAGAAAAAACAGTTTTAGCGACGGAAAAAATCCGTCGCTAAAACGAGGGTCGCTAAATTTAGCGACGGAATTGTCAAATTTAGTGATGGACTTTTTAGCGACGGATTTAGCGAGGGATATTTCCGTCGCTAATTTAGCGACGGAAAATTCCGTCGCTAATTAGCGAGGGAATTAGCGACGGAAATTCTCCATCGCTAAATTAGCGACAGATTTAGCGACGGAAAATTCCGTCGCTAAATTTCCATTTTCCGTCGCTAAATTTTCATTTTCCCTCGCTAATTAGAATATTATACCTTACTTTTCAGTCGCTAAATTTCCTTTTTCCCTCACTAATTAGAATATCTCACTTTTCTGTCGCTAAATGCGTTATATTCCATCGCTAAATGGGCAATTATGTGTATTTAGCATCACTATATTTGACAATTTTATTGCTAAATCCGTCGCAATTTTAAATATGAATCAAATACGTATTTACAAAAATATTTTGTAAACAAAACTTGTTTAATCAAAATTGACCAAAAAAACAAATTTTAAATAGTAATATCAAGTACATTATATCTTTAACCATAAACACACTCTAATGTTTGATAAAAGTCTCAAAGTTGAAAAAATACATATAAACGTTAAAAGCTCCAAACTATACAATCATTGTTCAGTGATTTTGATTTGGATTTGGATTCTTGGAAGACCAACTTTACTGATTTGATCTTTGAAGAATCGTAGCTTTCTTGATATTTATGCACATCACTTGACCTACAAATAACAAAATACAGTTAACATTAGTGATAAAATAATCATTTCAATATATACATATCTATATATAGCATGATTCTAAGCATCCAT
>JANTPZ010116717.1:0-17039 GCA_025593235.1 Vachellia pachyceras
ATAGTCTTGAGATAATGTATTTAGACCCTCAAGCAGATCAAAACACATTTGAGTGAGCAGGAGGGGAAACAACTAGACTCTTTCATACAATGATGAAGATATCTTATAGCTTTGCCTTTCACATTTTCTTTGTATCCTTAATACTTCTCCAGCCCCGGAACTGCGGGGCAGCTTCTCTTTCACGGAGGCAGAACATCTCTCCTACCAACAACACCGCCTCTGCCACCTGTGACTCCGACCATCGCTGCCTCATCGCCGATGTGGCCGATCCGGACTCATTCGATTCGGATCCCCGATTCATGAACATGTTGGCAAATTCAATCCGAATTACTGGAGCCACCCTTACCCGTGGACCTTCAGTTAGCTGTCCAACATCGAGCGGACGGTCTACGAGCTGCCTCGGCGAACGGAAAATCAGAGCTCCGGGAACTCCGCTTTGTAGGAATCCGTACCAACGAGATTGCTACAAGTAGTCGTAAGATGCTCCATGTGCAGATTTTATTAAGCCTACTTGCTTCAATTAATCTGTGATTTAGTTCTATATGTATTCATCTATATATATATGTATGATTGTATGTGCACTGCTGTTTAATTTGTGATTCTAGGACTAGCTGTTGTTTGATGTTAACTGCTGTTTGGTTTAATCTGTGCCGATCTAAGTTGATTAATTACTCATGTTAATTTAATTATGTATACATTCGCCTTGATATCTGTTTTATAATTACCTGCTGAAATATATTTATATATAATTGCCAGAACGAATAGAAAGCCAGACCATGTTTTTCTTGAATTTTGCGCATTTTTGGACCAATATTATAATTTCTTAATTCAAATATCATAATCATACATACATATATGTGTATGTGTGTGTATTTTGTAAAATAAAATTTATACTCAACTCGTTCGTTTCCAAAAGTAACAACGTACCCATAATTCATTTGCCCCCTCAATTTAGGGGAAAACACGAGTCTTGGAACTTTATTTTGCTTCTTTATCCAAAATCTAAAACTCCATTAATCCGTGATGCCACAGAAATAAAAAAAACAAATCCAACAACAATTAAAAATAGTCACATTTAGTTGAAAGTTATCACTGAAAGCGACACCTTTAATGGTGTGATCGTGTGTGTTTGGAAACATCTTTCTTGGGTTTGCATGTTTGGAACCAGCTTTTTTGGATTCAAAATGTATGTTAAATCTAAAACTCCGTTAACTTGCAGATTATAGTGTTTCATAACTCATTCTTTCAAAAATATATTATGAGAAAAAATTTCTTTTTAACAGAATAAAGGTTATCAGAATGCTAAAATACATTCTAGACAAAAATATATTATGTAAAATCCAAACAGACATATTGAATATTACCATCGCAAAAGTTACGTTGAATATGAGAACATGGTGGCATCACTAAAAAGTATCCCTCCCTTAAAGGCTTTCAACGATTATTAAAAGCGACATTTTTAACAGTAACTTTAAAATATTATCACTCAAAGTCTCATTTTCAATAATATATATTTAATTTCATATATCAGCACATTCTCGTTCGTTCCAGCTCAATGACAACATTGAACATATAAAAAAGGAGGTAGTCAGAGTTTCAATCCTTAATGCCCGTTTGGTATGCGGAATTGATTTTGATGGAATTGGAACTGGAAGTGGAATTGGAAGTGGAACTGAGATAAAAAGTATGTTTGGTAGGTTGGAAGAAGTGTAGTATTATTTTAATTTAATATTTATATTTATAGTTGAAAAGACTAATATACCCTTTACCCAAAAAAAACCTCCTTCCTCAGAAAAGTCCCTCCCTCGACGAAGCCAGAGATCGTCGTCGTCGGAGAAGCCAGAGATCGGGTCATCGCCGGAGAAGCCACGCACGCCGTCGACGGAGAAGAAGCATCACTCGACGGAGAAGCCACGCAAGCCATCGACCCAGATCGCTCCCTGTCGCCATCGCCCATCGTCGTCGCATATCGCTCCCTGTCTCCGTCGTGCTAGATCTTCGTCGTCGTGGCACAATAGATCGAACGAAGAAGCAGGTCGAAGACCTCGTCGTGCACCTCTGTTGAAGAACCAGATCGCTCACCTCCTCTGTGCCAGACCTCCGTCGTCGTCACTGGTGCAGTCAACAGTGTTGCAAGTCGACAGAGGCAAGCCTAATGGAGAGGGCCGTGGTTGCGAGCATGGAAGCAAGGATGGACGATGGGGAGACAACAGTGTTCCAACCACCTCTGTTCCATCGTTCCGATCGTTGAAGCTCATCGCTGGTCGTCGTCGTTGTGAGGGGCTGAGATGGAAGTAAGCATGTTGGAACTCGGTTCCATGGTGAAGTGGTTGGAACCGAGTTCCAACCATTTTCATGGAACTGGGTTCCACCGGGAACCCAATTCCAAGGTACCAAATGGACACACACATGGATTCCGCTTCCAATTCCAGTGTACCAAACGGACTCTAAAGTATCTAATGAATTGATGGGTTGGTGGCGCTTATTGGGTTGGGTGAAAGTAGTGTGAAAAAGTGAAGCGTGACTAGAAGACCAAAAGGACTTTGCGGAGGGTCAATTTGACGTGGAATTATCACATTCAATGAAACTGAATTAATCTATCTGTATGATCAGAATTAAAGGATTTATTTGACATACTCTAATATCCGCAGGGACAGACCCCAGTGAATCATGAGTTAAGTGCCATGTTCTTGAATCGTAGGTGAGCCCACCCCTTTCCTAAAATTTTTGTTAAAAAAAAAGGAAGATTAGAAAGAAACTTTGTCCCCACACCTTTTTTTTTTTCCAGCTTGTCCCCCACACCTAATTATTCAAAGAAAAATGCTTGTTTTTGCGTAACGCATATAATGGACATCAGTAATATTATTTTAAAATATTACTGAAAATAGACTGCAAGAACAGTTATCTAACTCAACAAAGGAATATTAATCCATGGAGATTAATATATATATATATATATATATATATATATTACAAAATACATCTGCCCAATCTGTACGTGTCCCACTTTATTTTTTACTAGTGCGGAGTTTCTTCCCTGTTTGTTTTGTTGGATCAACATCTAAAGCATGTACATTTTCCTTATTTTTTTTATAAAATTATTATCAAATGTTAAATTTAAATTGCTAAATTTTGATATGAATAGTCTAATACTATAATAAAGGGAATAAAAAATTTATTTTGCATAGAAGTCAAATTTGGACTGTTCTAGTTATAAAAAGGAAAAGAAGGAAATAGGATTGGAAGGGAAAATTATAGGTTCCCCTCCAGGTGTGACAAACACAATATATTTTTGGATCATATTGCTAGACTAATTGATTAACCCTATCAAGAACATATACAGCTTTTCTGCAATAACGAAGATTTCTATTCTATTAATCTCACACTGCATGTGCCACCCACCATCTGTGTATAAGATATGTTCTCACTTTGAATTGATTAATATATATATATATATATGGCTTGTAGTTTGATTTTGGCTCGTAATAATTGACATATGTGTGCACCAATTCTTGTTGATTAATTCCATTTGTAGTTAGCATTACAATTATATCACATTTATATTGATATCATATTACATTATCATTAGTTGATATAGTCCATTAATTAAATAAACTATCAAATATTTATCGACATGTCAGGACAGACTTAGAGCAAGTGTAAGGCATAGTTACAAGGACTGAGACCTGCATGGAGAAATTTATTGGAAAATCATTGAACTTCCTAAATGCTACCATTACAAATGAAGAACGGAAAAAGAATAAACATAGTCTTTGCTGGCAGATGTATTTTCAAAGCTTGAATTATGATAGTTTTTTGGTACACTGAATAATGATATTTTTTTATTAAATTACAGATTTTTAAAAAAATATTGTTATCAGTTTCATGAACATTATTTACACGAATCTAGGAGACGCGCTTATTTGGGCTGAGTTCAAATCCATTGGGCTTTCATAGGTTGATGAAAATGGTCCATCCCCTCCATTCACTCCTAGTGCCTTATATCTACACTAAAAAGCATATGTTTTCCCAACGGATTGGCTTTAATGGAAGAGCATAATTCTTTAAAATATGATGAACAAGTGTTTAAATCTCCATGATGAGGAGATGTGTCAACATTTAGTAGATGATAATGACTTGAATTTTATCCTATAGAAATTATGTAGATTTTTTAAACTATAAGTACTTAGCTTATTTAAATATTGATATAAATTATAAGGATGAATTGATATAAATTATAGGCTAAGATTCATTTTTGCCTCAAAAGTTTACTTTCAGGAGCAATCATCACTCAGGCTTTTTTCGATGCAATATCATCTTGAAAGTTTTAAATAGGGGCAATGTCACCCTAAAAGTGTACAAATTGCAGTGATTTCACCATATTCCATTAACGAAGTTAATTTTAACCATGAGTTGACCCAATAAATTGATCCAAAGTTAATTGTTAAAATTAACTTGTTAACTGTGTAAAGAGAAATTGTTATGTTTTTATATTTTCAAAGTACTTGCAACCCAAAAAAAACTTCTGGGTGCTAAGTGCATTTGAGAAAAAACTGGGCAAAATTGGACCTTCACCCAATAATTGTTTTTTCTTAAAAACATATTCATCTGAAAAAGGGTCGAGGGAGGACATGAATTTGGCTTACATATATGTCCCTTTCTTAAAAAATGATCCATCACTTTGGGAAATCAAAGCTGTGACTGAATTTGGAGGGAGCTGGAAAGCCATGTCCTTTCCGTTCTCTATGAGACTTTGCACCAGAGTAATCTGCACATACAAAAAAAAAGCATGTATGAAATAATTTTCAAATGAACTCCATTTTAGCAAACCAATTTTAATATAGCAACAAATTGAAAAAATAAAAAAGAATGTGTGTGTACATGTGTAATGCACCTTTGTAGGCTCTTCAAAGGCGTTTGATAATATTGCATTTTTGTCTAGCCCATAGAAATTGATCTTAGAAGTTGCAGGATTGTCAATGAAGTTCACAATCTGCGATATATCTTGAATTTTAAATGAGGGGAAATAACAAAAAGTTTCAGTTTTTTTTTTTGTATTTGTTAGGTAGGAAACAAATATCATGATCATACATTAATTACCTTCACCTTTATGTAACTCTTTTTGTCGGTTGAACTTGTGTAAGCAATTGCAGATGCAACAACATAAGTGGCACATAAACTAAAAAATTAGCTATGGAACTCTTGAAATGCTCTCAAGTTTTCTTATTTTTTTTGTGTGTCCTTACAACTCAAATAGCCTCATATTTATACTAGTGGATGGTCAGACAACGTTTTAAATCTTCTTAGTGAGAGGTTACAGAAGTTACAAGTCATTATAGAACTTTATTGCTGAAAATGAAACTAAATCCTTTATTGCCATTATGGTCTACGTTTTCCATCACCTTCGTCATCACTCTTCCATTTCATCCTCCTTGGGTTGGATGGAACTCTCCCTCGAGTCAAATCCGGCGTCCTTATCTAGATAAGACGACAAGTCAGCAACATTGAATGTGACAGACATATCATATGCACATGGTAGCTCAACCTTATAAATATTATTGTTGATCTTTTGCACAATCTTAAATGGACCATCAGCTTAAGGAGAGAACTTGGCATTCGGTTGTTTAGGGAAACACTCTTTCCTCAAATAGATCCAAACCAAGTCTTCCACATTAAAGATCTGTTGCATCTTGAGTATGGAATTTTGTCTCTAGATCCTTTCACAAACTTGTTCATGCAACTTCTTGATGTCTTCCACTGCTTGATCCATATCAAAGTTATAATGCTACTTATCAGGTGAGGGTGTCAAGTTTGAGGGCCTAAAGGGTTGAGTGCTGTAAAACTTCAAATGAACACTTCCCCGTTGCTTAATTGATATAATTATTATAGGCAAATTCTACTTGGGTAATAATGAGATCCACTACAAAAAATGTTTCATTCTAGGGATTTTCCTGTGAATTTTGACTAAAAATCAGCAGAAAAACTTTTCCTATAAATTTTAATCCGTAAGTACAAGGTTCGTGCAAATTTATTTTCATGCGGATTTAATTCGCAAGTAAAAATCCGCAAGTAAAACTACAAAAAAATTCGTAGGAACATTTGAAATTTTTTTTAAAAAAATATCTTTGAATTTAATAAATTCACCTAAAGCTTTCGTTACAATGAAACATAATATTCATGTGCCTTTATATATATATATATACACACAATTATTAATTTCTTAGAGCAATTTGAATAAGTCTCTCAGACTCTAATTCCAAGGCACTGCTTGCTTTATCTAGCAATAACACACCCTTGATCTACTTTGCTGGTTGCTTCTTGTGAGACATTTCTTCTAGCAATAACCCCCTTGATCATGTGAGCTTCTCTGATTGTAGATAGACGATGAGACACCACTACTCTGCTGGTTGCTTCTTGTGAGACATTTCTTAGAGCAATTTAAACTTTGGCCAAAGGAGGATATACTCGTGGGGGAGTCAATGTTGATGTTGATGCTGCAGATGAAGCGGCGGGCTCTGATGCTTGAGCAAAAAATCCAGAATTCACATAGGCCTCAGCACTAGCGCTGGTAATGAAATGGTAAATCTTCCATAAGCAAAGCAAAACCCATTAAAAATATAAGTTTACCCAATCAAACTGAAAGAATAAAAAATCCCATGATCAACAACTCCCACTTTTTCATGTTGAAGGAAAAATTGTGCCTGAAAGAAATGGAAACGGCAAGCATATTGACATCCTATGGGAATTCTAAAGAGAAGGAGACAGCCTTGAATATCACTAGTTCAAGCCAAAGTCATCAAAGCACAGAAAAGACTATGAATTGACACTGATTTTCCGTCTTGTTTATAATTCGGAATGAGAGAACCTATAAATTTTCTGTACACATGAGCAAAATCTTCATCTCTAATTCATTGAGCCCATCATTTATTGTCTCCACAGTATAGTCACTCATCATCCTGGAAAAATGAATAAATATTTAAAAAGCGTGACCAGGAAGATTTTCAAGCTCTCCATCAATGCAAATATGTGCATATTCATTTGTACAGATACAAAGAAAGTGGTTACATGGAATCAGTGGCGTAGCCAGGACCCTGGACCAGTGGGGGCAATTTTTTATTTTCAAACAAATGACAACAAGCTTACAAGTGTAAATAATTTGAGTGGGTTCAAATATTAAAAATCAGTGGGTGCAAAATAAAAATCTAACAAGCATTTACATATACCCCAAAAATTGAGTGGGGGCAATTGCCTACCCTCACCTCAACGTGGCTCCGCCACTGCATGGAATCATTGTAGTTTATGCTAAGCACATCAACCACAATTCACTAAAATTGCTAGACCTGTTGGCTTCTGCTCCAACATTAAGATCATTAATTCTAGGCATCAAAATAAATATGCAAATAATAATAGATGGAAAATTAAACATGATGCAAACAAGAGGCAAAAGATAAATGAAGGTTTGAAGTTTCTTTAACATCAACTCTAATTCATCACCGCAACATGTCCATTTTACATTACTTTCCTTAACAAGTTAACAACAATATGCTTTGCGGTTATTTAGTTTGAATAAGGTGGCTGCACTTGCGCCACAAACTTTATGATCCCCCATGTTAATTAAAGAGACCATGAACCAAACACTAAAGGTACCATTTTTTCTTGAAAAGGGGAAAAACAGAAAATGACTTATTGACCGAGAAGTGGTTCAGAGCTTCTTGAAAAGAAAAAGCTTATGTTTGTAAGGTTCTTAAAAGATACCTTATCCACTTTGTTCCCAACCACCTTGATGCAGTCTTGATTTGTTGAATAAAGATCTTAATCTGCAATAGTAGGCAAAACTGAAATACTGGTACGAATATACAGATTAGTAAGAGAAATAAAATATTGATGCAGTCTTGCTGCAGTCATAAACTGCAATAGTAAAAGGAATAAAATATACAAGTTAGTAGGCAAAACTGATCCTCGAAGATTAAAATAGCATATAAAAGGAAGTCCAACACATCATATGTTAATTAAGAATGAAAACATTGCAATACATATGTTAATTAACTCCTGAATCAGTTCAAAAACACCCTTCATTTAAAGTGCGAACACACACACACACACACACACACACTCACTCACTCACTCACTCACTCACTCACTCACTCACTCACTCACTCACTCACAGAGAGTTTATAAATTATAATGAAATAATATGGCAGCCTTTCTAAAATATAGAAATATATCCTCCCACGTGCTGGCAAACGTGAGTCTATTGAGTAAAAAAGAAACTGCGGACCTCTTAAGAAGTTAAAAGGTGAATTGAACACCAAACGAATATGTGTGAATGTCCCAAAAAACACAGTCGTGATTAAAGTTATCAAAGTCGCAAGGGAATATCCTGAAACAAAATTATTCACAACACAAATAATTGCAAGCTCAGAGCACCCAAATAGTCAGTTCTCATGTGGGTGCAGCTTCACAGACAGACATTAATAGAGATTTAGTCGCTTAATTATACAACAAAATCATCTCAAAATGATTATTAACAGCTCAGAGAAAAGAAAATAATAACCAGACGAACACATGAAAATCTGACGTACCATTCCAAAGTGTGATCTTCAGTCTTTCTGGATATCTTTGACAATTGATTTCGCGACATCCACAAAATTCCAATGGAAATTTCCTGTCATGTGAACAGATTGTTTCATAACACTGAATCTTGTAGAAATTTTGCAGATACACGATGCATCTGTGAAGTCTGAAGAAGAACGTGAAGACGAAGTGGAAGTTATCCTCTTAGATAAAAGGATGAGCAAAAATAAACAAAAGAAAACAAAACCAAGAGGATAAGTCATGCAGCAAAGCTGTCCAATCTCAGCATATTTGACAGAGTTCCCTTGGATGGATTTTAATGCCTAAGTTTGATGAAGCCAACTAAAGTAAAACCAAAAGGCAATAATCAGAAAAACTCGTTAGAATCTTATGCAAGACAAATCAAGATTCTGTTGAAAGTATTGAAAATAAAAATAGATTGAGAAGTGGAAGAAGAAATTGAATGTATTACATAAACCCTTTTGGTTTACAACACTAATCTACCTCTTTTGAGGGTAATGAACTAACCCCATTTCGGAGACTCTTGAATTGGGAGACTCAAGTTATC
Organism: Vachellia pachyceras; assembly: GCA_025593235.1. Classification (NCBI taxonomy): domain Eukaryota; kingdom Viridiplantae; phylum Streptophyta; class Magnoliopsida; order Fabales; family Fabaceae; genus Vachellia; species Vachellia pachyceras. Next base: position 9,143 of record JANTPZ010116717.1, read on the forward strand.
CTCCCCTTCTTGGTGGGGATTCTTCATCCTCTCACCCTTTGGTGAAGATTATTTAATCTCATACTAAACCATTTCACTATGACCCTTTATATAGACTTTTGGGTCATTAACTAATTAAGTGATTAACACTAATCACTTTAACTAACTCATACTTTCAACACCCCCGCTCAAGTTGACACCTCTTAACTTTAGGTGCTCAACTTGCCAATACAAAAAAATTACAAGGGAATGAAGTGAGTTAAACTATACAATTTTGATTTGTACAACAAAACAGATATTTTTCATAATCTTCTTCTCAATACACTAAAAGTGCATCATTACTGGAAATTTTGTGCTTCAACCTTAATTTTTGGACCACCCATAGCTTCTGAAAGGCACCTCGAAACAACACGAGGTGCATCGGTGGCCGCATCTTGAGATCCATCAAAACTTTTCCTCTTGGGAAGATAAAGATGATTGATTGAGCATCTCATTGGCACGATGATTCTTTGATAAAGCTAGAATGCATCTCTTGGATTCTTATCCCTTCTTCACTTGCTGAAAATGATGCTCCAGAGCTATGGGTTTTCCCCCCCTTTTTTTTAAATAAAGCTTTAGATCTTGATATCCGATCTTAGCATTCTTTAAGGGCTATAGAGAAAATGCAGAAGTTCCCAGTTGCTGTTAGGAGCTTCTGGAATCAAGAAAAGAGGTAGAACTAGATTCAAGTTCAACTTTGGTTGTTAAAATCTTTTGTGCATGTCTGGTTGCAGAGGATTGAAGATGGGAAGAAGTTTATTCATCCTTTGGAGAAACTCTCTGCCTTGGATTTTGTTGACAAGGATAATGAGGATGCTGAGGATTTGAAGGAGTTGGCTACCAAGCTGCATGCTGTCAAAGAATTTGCGGTGCACCTAGAACATGATCATTATCGGTCTTTTCAAAGATTGACTTGTTTGATGCAAATCTCAACCAAGACTGAAGATTCTGTGATAGACACTCTCAAACTACGTGTTTATGTTGGGCCTTACTATTGTGGGGTTAATTCAACCAAGAACCTTTTAGAGATGCCGTTCACGACGATCAAGATCCCTCTGTCACCGGTATCACATCCGCGAGTTCTGTCTCTCGCCAGTGACGCATGTGATTGTGGAAGCCATAGTTGAAGACGCAGCATGATCTCCTTCTTGTTCAGACATAGGCACTGGTATTGGAGATATTTCGCTGCAGGAACAAGAAGGATAACGAGCTTGCCGCATTCGGTGGTGTTTGCTTTCTTGAATTCTACAAGCCACGATTCTTTATTTGGCTTTGGTTTTTTTTTATGATCTTTATCTTGAATTCCACAAGAACAGAGCCGTGGAAAATCTTGAATGAAATCGAAATGCGGAAGCTGCAAGATTGTCCTCCATTAGAACTCTAGCAATGTTGACCGAAGAAAATAGCCTGCTCATGATACCATGTTGAAAGTATTGAAAACAAGAATAGATTGAGAAGTGAAAGAAGAAATTGAATGTATTACATAAACCCTTTTGGTTTACAACACTAATCTACCCTCTTTTAAGGGTGATGAACTAACACCATTTTGGAGACTCTTGAAGTGGGAGACCCAAGTTATCCTCCCCTTCTTGGTAGGGATTCTTCATCCTCTCACCCTTTGGTGAAGATTATTTAATCTCACACTAAACCATTTCACTATAACCCTTTATATAGACTTTTGGGTCATTAACTAATTAAGTGATTAACACTAATCACTTTAACTAACTCATACTTTCAACAGATTCTTTTCTAAGAAAACAAAGTCCCACAGTTTTCCCGCAGTTTTCAGATTAGCAAAACAGTGACACACATGGACCCAAATCTTCGCCACAAATTCCTCCACTACTCACAAACCCAAATATTCGCAATCATAAATCTAAATAGGGAAAAGGGTTCTAGAGACCTACCTGAGTCAGAAAACAAGGTGCATGCAAAATTTGACCATTTCTCCAATGAGCACCATGGCGACTTGCTCTCGCTCGCTGTTCTGTGCTGCCACGGGATGAAGAAGACTGAATGGGCGTAGGAAGGAAGACGCGATGGAGGGAAAACGAGGATAAAAATTTTGGGATGAATTTTTAAAAATTTATTTTACCTACGGAATTTGAAATCTTCAGGTAAATTTACGTGTGAAAAAACCTATGGATTTTTTCTTCAGATAATTACCTACAGATTTTTAATCCGTGGAAAAAATACTTACGGATTAAAATCCGTAGGAAAAATTCGTAGGTATATGATAGTGACCCACTGCTTCCAATTCTTCCCCACAATGCTACGAAGAAGAATGCCAAGAACTCAATTAATAGCTTCAGTTTGATCATCCATCTGGGGATGATTAGCATTGCTAAATTGGTGCTTAGTGCCCAACTTTTTCAGAAGTGTCCTCCAAAATTGGTGAAGAAACTTAACATCACTATAATAGATAATAGTTTTGGGAATGCCATGAAGATGAACAATCTCTTTAAAATCAAATATGCAACTTCCACTGCATCGTTGGTCTTTTGGCATGGAATGAAATGAGCCATCTTTGAAAAGCGATCCATAACCACTAGAATGGAATCCTTCCACCTTTGCATTCTTGGTAAGCCAAGAACAAAGTCCATGCTCATATCTTCCTCTGGTGCTTCAGGATCTGGTAGTTGTATATATAACCCTGTATTTTGGCCTTTTGCTTTCGCCATATGAAAAGTTCTGCATCTCAGAACATGCTAGTTGACAACTCCTTCAAGTTTGGGCCAATAGAAGTTCTCCTTGACAAGAGCAATAGTTTTGTCTCTACCAAAATGACCAGCAAATCCTCCGTCGTGAGCTACCCAAATTTTAGCTTCCTGCAAGGAACCTGAGGAATGCATAGGGTCTTCCCTCGAAAAAGAAACCCATCTTGTTGATAATAATGGTGGAAGGATTGATTGGCAGTAGCTTCCCAAATTCGATTGAAATCAGGGTCATCGTGATGCAACTCCTTGACAAGATCAAAACCAATAACTTTGGCTTGCATTGTTGTGAGTAACACATGTTGGCGACTAAAAGTATCAGGCACGAAGTTTAAAATTCCAACCTTGTGCTTAATGAGGAAGGGATAAGACTGTAAGATCTCAATCCGCTGAGCACGTCTATGGCTAATCTTTTGCTGAGAGTTCATATACTTCAAGCTTTATGATCTGAAAAGGGTATGAATTCTTTGTTTAGGAGATAATGACTCCAATGTTGCAGAGCTCGGACAACGACATAGAATTCCTTATCATAAGTAGAATATTTGAGCTTAGCATAATTGAGTTTGTCACTAAAAAAGGCAATGGGATAGCCTCCCTAGCTTAAAACAACACTAATTCTAGTTTTGGAGGCACCACTGCTCACTTCAAACACCTGGTCAAAGTTTGGAAGTGCTAGAACTAGATATTTGATCAATCACTTCTTTAATTCCTCAAAACTCCTCTGAGCTTGCTCTATCCACTAAAATTTGTCTTCCTTAGTGTAATCTATAAAGGGTGCAGTAATAAAACTAAAATTACGAATGAACCTCCTATAGAAAGAAGCTATCCGTGAAAGCTTTGGACTTCCTGCATAAATTGTGGAACTGGCAAGCTATTAATTGCTTCAACTTTGCCCGGATCAACTCGAACACCTTCTGGTGTGATGATATACCCGAAGAAAACAACTTCATTGGTAACGAAGGTGTACTTCTTAAGATTGGCAAAAAGCTTTTGGTCTCGTAGGGCTTGCAAGACTTGTTACAAGTGATCAAAGTTTTATTCCTGACTTTTACTGTAAATAAGAATGTCATCAAATTAAACAACGACAAATTTGCCACTGAAGGGTTGCAATACCTGATTCATCAGGTGCATGAATGTATTAGGGGCATTGGTTAACCCAAAAGGTATCACATTCAACTGATACAATACATCTCTTGTCTTAAAGGCTGTCTTCCATTCATCTCCTGGCCGAATTCGAATTTGGTGGTATCCACTATGGAGGCCAATCTTAGAAAAGGTAGTGGCACTATACACCTGATCTAACATGTCATCGAGCCAGGTTATCGGGAACCAATACTTAATAGTAATCTTGTTAACATATCGACATTGATGTACATTCTTGAACTCCCATCTTTCTTGGGCACCAACAAAACAAATACAGCATAAGAGCTAACACTTTCTCAAACTAACCCTTTCTTTAGCAGCTCTTTAACTTGTCGCTAGACCTCGGCATGCTCTTGAGGACTTATTCGGTAAATAGGATTATTAGGAATAACTGCTCCTAAAATAAAGTCAATGGCCTCCTGTATGTCTCGCATGGGTGGCCACCCAGTTGGTAACTGTTATATCCCGAATTGTGGGCCTAAAAGTTTAAGAGTGAGCCTGAATGAGAAAGCAGAAGGAAGAACTTATACAGAAGTAGAAAGAACAAAGAAAGGGATAATATGGAAGTAGAAAGGAAAGGAATGACAAAAATGTCATTTTCCAAAAAGTAGAAAAGTTAAGGATAAAATGGTCATTTTGGAAAAGTAATGGCATTTTAGTAAATAAAGAAAAGTCAAAGGAACTTTTGGTCTAAGTTTGACCAAAATATAAAAAAAATGCAAAAAGGTCCCAAAAGAGAGAAAAATTCTCTGACCAGTAATTAAGGTTCGGTTCAGATTGAATTGACAAAAATAACCTTTATGTGAATTTTAAAGGTTATTTAATATTTGGATATTTAATAAATAATTATTTAAAATATCCAGGGCCTTAAATATTTGGCTTCATAGCAAAGAAAAATAGGTCAGGAATTTTAGTATTTTATAAAATTATTTCCAAGATAAAGTCAGGACCAGTTTACCGGAACGAAAAGAAAATGCTGAAAATCCTCAAAGGTGGGATTTTCAGAAGAAAATTTATTTATAGCACTTCTAGAAAGAGTTTAAAGTTGAGAAAAATTAGAGAACTATCTCTAATTAAATGGGAATTTCTAAAGGTGTTACAAGTGATCATAAAGTTCGCGAAAAGAATTCTCGGAACACCTTTACTTAGCCATTAAGCAAAATAAAAGTGAAGAATCCCTAAAATGACATAAGCCATGACATCACAAGTTGTGAGTCACATGGACACATATCAAAGTCATACTCTCGATGCATAGGATTTAACCATTTGTAAGGTGATTAAAATCAAGGGCTAAGATTGTGCCAACACCTATTGCAAATATTAAATAGTTTCAAGACCACTTAGCAAATTGGAGGCCTATAAATGCCCCCTCTCCCTCTTCAATTTCATGCAAGGGTAGTTCAAGAAGGAAAACTCTTGCAAAATTAATTTTAGAGAGAGGAAGAGAGGGAGGAAAGAGAGAAAGAGATCAAGGTTCTTAATCAAGGATTAAGAGCAAGATTAAGGTTAGTATAATCTCTTTCAATCTCCAATTACCTTGATTAGTGATTAGTTAATCAATGATTAGAAATGGACTAATGAAGGTTTAATGATGAATTAAGAATGGATTAAAGTTTAATCATGTCATTAAGAGTTGAAAATTGCCAAGAATTCTCTATCTTGTTTATGTGATGGTTGGATTGAGTTAGTTGATGATTGTATGACTTTTTGGAATTCTAAACCATAAGAGGAGGTGCTGCACGAAATTTATCAAGTATAGGGATGAATGTTTTTATGTTGAGTAAAGATTAGAAAAGTGGTCTAAAAGCAAGATAATGCATGTGTAAGCAAAGAGAAGTTGAAAAATCATTTGTGGCAATTTTTCTGTACTATTTTGGCCTTTAAGAAAAATGGAAGAAGGAATGTGATTTTGATGATTTTGATGCTTTCAATGAGTTTAAAATGAAAAATTGTGTAGGGTACAAGTAAGAAACCAAGTTTGGAAGCATTAGGAACAAAGATTGGAATTTTGTGCAACAACTCCCTTATGTTGCTGTTTTGAGTAATTAATAAAGAAGAAGACTTCTTTTAAGCTATTTGAGCTTAAAAGTGAAATATACATACAAAGTTATAAGGGAGAATCATGTTAGATAAAATTTTAAGCCTAAGGATATAAAGATGCAAAGTTAATGTTAAAGAGAGCAAGTTAAGAATGGTTATGAAGTAGTGATGTGATCAATGGGCTTAATGAGTTGTTCATTTATATGTTATGTTATCTAGGACTGTTGGAGATTAGAAAGGAGGGACTTGACACTGAAGATACCAAGAAAAGTAAGGGAAGAGGTAGCTTAGCAATTATTGTTTTAATTACATTTCATAGTATTTGTTGCTTAATTAGTTGCTTTGCTATGATTTGGTTAATATGACATAGTGTGAATGATAAGGTTATGACATGATGAAGATTTGCCTCTATACTATGTTGTGTGACATATGAGGTATGCATAGCATTTTATTTTTAAGGTTAAGTAAGTTGAGCATGTATTATGTTTTAAATGCATGATATGTAATTATACAATAGTTGCTTTTGCTACCAGGATTCCCAAGAATATTACTCTATCAATGTACCAAACCCTAAGGCTAGCTTTATACAAGAAGAGAAGAAGAAAGAAGGAGAATGCTTGGAGGTTTGGTAAGTGATTGATGAAAATTTGTGGAAAGTTGTAAATGCACATAAGGGTATTATGCATTGATTATAATTGATAGTATGTGTAGTAGAATATTTTATTTTCAAGCATGCTAGAATAGGAGAAAATGCTTCAAGGGTATTAATATTGCAAGTTAAAGCAACCATACAAAAGTAAGGCCATACAAAATAATAGGACAAAATTAAAATTGGGCATGATTTTGAAATTAAAATGTCTAGAACTCATTTTTCCTCTCACTTTTATCCAATTATCTTCCCATAAAAATTGGAATAACTCAATTTTGATTTTCCTACAATTAGTTATGGTTTTTCAAAGTAAGGCCATTTTTAAAAGGTTATGAATAGTAATAAAAAAGCAAAGTTTTTAAACTTCATTTTTCACAAGTTATGGCCAACTAAAGTGATTCCAAATGTTTTCGCTAGATATGTTAAATGGTATAAACTACGGGTATTATAGTAATTTGTCAACTATCACATCTGGAAATTCAGCTAATAAGGACATAATTCTGGTGGAATTGTGGATTCACCATTCGTCTCGAGTACCAGGTTGAAACTCATCATCTGTGCTTCACATTTCATCATCTTGAATTCCTCCTTGGTCATCAAGGTCAACAATGGCTTAGCTTCCTGGCTTGCCCTGTCGCAAATCACAAAACAGTGTCGTTGGTCAACCTTGAAAATTTGCCAAGAATTAAATTTATAATCTCCAAGGGTTGTATAGTTGCAACCCAGGGTCATTCTCACCGGAAGCAAGTTGCGCGCCAAAAGTTCTTAGCTTATGCTTGTGTTTGCGATGCAAAATGCAAATGGGGTTTTGGTTTTGAATGAACTAATCTACTAATCTAAATGCAGAAATTAAAACTTGTTTTTGGTATTTTTGGATTGGAGAGGAAAAATTAGGCAGAGATGGAATAAAAATGGAAGTGTTATGATAAGTTCCTCTTGAAAACGAATTGGGCCATCACAGTTCGCTAAGGATTAGCTAGAGTAATTACTTTTCGCACTAAGTTTTCGAAATCATAAACCCTAACAATTCGAATGGGTCCGGAGATGCACACAGTGACCTCCTTCTATATCCCCACCACGACTTGTTAGGTCACGAATAACATAGAATGAACTCCACCCCATGAAATCCTTGAAGGGCACTTAGTGTGTGTACGGAAATCGCAAAGTGACAAAATCAACTCCATGCATGTTGACTCTAAAACCAAGCACAACTAGGATGATAGAAGAGAATAACAAGACTTTATTGAATAAGCCAAATGAACTCCATTTAACTTTGTCAATCACAAAACAACTCAATACACAATAATCCAAGTTTGGCTCAACCGAGACCAAG
>JANTPZ010116718.1:0-10539 GCA_025593235.1 Vachellia pachyceras
CTCGCTCCCACTCTCTCCATCGCTGTTCAGACTCGTCACTGCCTCGCTCGCTCCCACACTCTCCGTAGCTGCCGCCACACTCTCGGCTCTTTCCTCCCGCACTGCATGCCCGCTCTCCATTGCTGCCTCGCTCGCTCCCACTCTCTCCGTCGCTGTTCAGAATCGTCACTGCAGTCTCAACTTGCTTCGGCGTCGCTGTTCATAGTCTCATCACTGCTTTGATTAGCGTCGCTGCAGTCTCTCGACCGTCACTCTGTCGCTAAAATAGGCATGCAATATACTTGTTAATCTCATTGCAATATGGATAAGAAATATATTTTATTGTTGAATGATTCTTTTTTTCCAATTTAGTGTTGATCTGAAAACATTACATTAACATGATATGCATGGAGTTTATTATCCTAATTGACTGTTAATTTATAAGCTGAATTACTTCCATAAGATTTCATATGAATAAAATATTGTGTTGATATAAAATTTCTTTGTTGATCAAGCTACACACTTAGAGAAAGATGTTGATATGAAAATTATTATATTTCTGACATGGGCTTAAGAAATTGTGTTCTCTGAGTTACGTGGAAATATGAATGTTCTAGTTGCTAAATTCTCATACAAAGACTTATAAATTTGGATTGCTCTCCAACAATAAGGCCACGAAATTTTTAAGTTCAAGGATTTCTCTTTAATTTCAAGTATTTCTCTCTTATTTTACATTAGTTCTAACTCTTGGATCACTTTTTCGAAGAGGTTAAAAATCTCTTTTTGAAAAGATTAAGGATGTATTTATTTTACAATATTTATTTATAAATATATAACTAAAGTGTGGTGAATCCTGTTGGGAACAGGACATGGACTGAAAAGATTGAAAGAATATGAAAATTTTATCAATCAAGCTGACAACTTGCGAAAATGATATTTTTATCAATATGTAAACTCTACAAGAACTGACAAGCTAATAATATTTGATGATACATGTGCCCATGCCTTTTTTTTTTGGTAATGAGCCCATGCCTTTATTTAGATAAACATGACATCATATAATAATTAATTTAATTATTACATCAAATTGACAGACAAATAAACACTCACCAAAAAGAAAGGAGAAAGAACAGAGATAAATGATAGCAACTCTTATATCTCAATGTCTTGAAGTATTTGACTATATGATCCCCTTCTTTATGCCCTTCACTATTCATCTCCAACATCTTCACAAGTTACTTCCTCGATTAAAGCTTCACCATCTAAGCTTTGTTGGGAAATACTATAGATCCAAACACACAAAATAAATATATACCCACAGAGAAAACAGCAGTGGTAGATCCAAATGGTAAAAAAAAGTTAGTAGTGGTTCATAAAGTTCTCACTTTTTCAATGAGGGATTGATAATATGGCTTCACTTTTTCAACATCCACACGAAATTTGATCTTACTGTACAGATCATATTTGCTGTGTGTGTGTATATGATGAAACAGAGTCATTTTGATAAAAATCTAAGAATCAGCAAATATTAAAACTTTAATCTCAAATCCTTGGTCTAGGGATATCAAACCGAGTGTTCCACCAGCACGTACTACGGCCTGTTATTGATAAATGGATCGTACTTGGATGAATGCGTTAGGAACTAGTGATGAATATGAGAATGGTGTGGAAGAGTTTATTGAATTTGCTAAAAGAAATGCGACTAGCAAAAATGTGATGTATTTTTATCCTTGTGTTAAGTGTATAAATAGGATTAGGCAAAATATCGATGATATAAGGGATCACCTAATTTGTGAGGGAATAAGTCTCCAGTACACAAAGTGGATATGGCATGGGGGAAAACTAAATGCATATGCAGCACACGAAAGAGATTCTGTGGATGCAATAGTTGAAGATAGAATGGAAAGAATGATTCACGATGTTGAGGTAGAATCTTTTACCCAAGCGCCTGTATATGAAGCATGCGGAGCGATGCAGAGACACCGTTGTACCCTGGGAGTAAGCATACACGCTTGATGGGTACATTGCATTTGATGAACTTGAAGGCATCTTATGGGTGGACTGACAGTAGTTTCACATTGTTACTCCAATTGTTGGGTGATATGCTTCCAGATAACAATGTACTTCTAAATCGTATGTATGAAGCCAAGAAAATCTTATCTTGTAAGTTTGCAATCTTATAAGTTTTTTATATTCCTATCTTCAATTGATGATGTCATTTTTTAGGTTTTATATATTTTACTATTTCCTTTATTATTTAACTCTTTAATAGAACCTTCCACAATATTTGCGTCGACATTTCTAAAGATGATTTGTATGGATTTTTATATCATGTGAATACAACAAAGAGTTATAATTCCTTAGAACATAGGGTGCATTACGTTGGAAACACAATAAGAGCAGACATTAATCTAAAACTATTACCTAGCGCCAATCATTGAAAGGTATGGAATTATAATTATCCCTTTAACACATTTAGCCGAATTGATAATAATTAACTTGTTTTGCTAACTTCATTTTCATTTATATGTGTTGTTGTAGTTATCATTGGAGTCTTTGTGTTGTCTGCCCTCTCGTGAATATTGTGTATTGGTTTGATCCCTTGGCTGGCAGAAAGGCATGGGGCGACCAAAATTAAGTCTTTGATATGTAAGTTTTTCCATTTGTAAATTATTGCTTTTAAAGATGTTTAAATATTTTTTTTCATATGTAACGATTGTCAATTCAATCGTGACGCACTCAAGGCATACCGATTTATGAGTGGTAAACGTGAAAGTAAAAATAGAACCACACAGTGGTCTTATCCAAAAGTAAGTACTTTGACTTTAAGTTCTTTCATTGAAAGTTGTTTTATCCCTTTATATGTTTTAACAATATGTTTTTTATCTTTAGTGCCCTTGACAATCAGGCAATATTGAGTGCAGATATTACGTCATCAATTACATGTATACTATCATTCAGAGTAGATTGACTAGACATTTAGAAGAGGTAATACGTAATCTATCAAATATTGATGAGTTAATTTCTTAATTGAATTATGTATGATTTTAATCGTTTAGTTTGATGAATTTGACTTGGTCTAATTGTTTTTAAATTTGTAGATTTTTGATAATGACGATGCTTACTTGGCTGCTGACATTGATTTGATCAAAGATTTGTTGGCTAGACGTCTTCTTGACTTGTAAATAACGCTTATTTCTTCAAGGTGAATATATAATTCTAGCTCTTGATGTTGACTTTTATAGGGTTAATTAGATTGATGAATTGTGTTTCCCTGCCACAAATGTACAATGATCTTTGTTCAGTAAATGAGACAATGACTTTTGTGTTTCGCTGCCACAAGGATCTTGGCTTTAGTTGGATATATACGTCTAACTCTTGATGAATTTTGTGTTTCTCCACCACAATGACTTTTGTTTTTAACTCTGATATGTGTTTATTATGTTTGGACTTGATCTAGTGTACAAAATGGAATTACCTACTACAAACTGAATCAGATATAGTAAAATGGTTAAATAAAATTAAACATAACGTTTTTTAAAAAAAATATTAATATGCGTCCTATTTATTATGTAGGGCGCCGTAGTTTACACCTACGACGCCCTACCTTAAAATATAGGGCGCCGTAGGCCTATCTAAAATATTTAGGACACTGTAGGATACCTACAGCGCCTTTCATGATATAGGACGCAGTAGGCCCTAACTTTCTACTCCCATCACATACACACCTCTTAAGAAAGAGTGCCAATTAGGTTAAAAATAAGGCGTAAAAAATACATTTTGTAGTAGTGCAATTCGAATATGGTTACTACTATGATTGGACACATTTAACAAAAAAATGGTTACTCCTATATAGCTGGAATGAAAGCGTGTTTGCACAACTTAAGCAAGCCTCTAACACCTCTCAGAGGAAGAAACACCAAGTGGATAGTAACAAAATAAAACTGATTATGTTGGCCCAAAAAAACAAAAGCAAATGCCTAGCCCTGAGGAAACTGAGCTGTCACTCCTTCAGAACTACCTTCAGAAATAAGCGTTCATCATAAAGTCTACAATTATATTGTGGACTAAATTATAACTGGCAACGACAAAAGAAAAGACAAAGTTACTTTGAACGAGAAAATACTTGTACACACTTAGTCTAAACCAAATATCAAGTGCTAATATGAATTTCCAAAGTGAATGTCGGTTTGCTTTTGAAGCTTTGCTAGTAATATAAAGCAAGGGAAGCAACTTCTTATCCAGATTAATGAAGAGCTGTATGTAGAAGAAAATAAATTAAATTTTCAGTAATTTAATAGTAAAGATAATCCAAAACGCAAATAGAAAAGATGCAGCCAGCCAAATGATTCCAAAATACCACCAAACCATCAAGCTTTCACAGGTAAGCATAAAGGTCGAAACACAAAATAATGAATTATTGAAAATTATTCAGAAGCAATAACTCGGCAAATCCAAATAAACAACACCATCATAAGAAACAAACGGGGAAACTAATTGAACAATCTCATCCGATAAATGCACGAACACTAAGCAATACCCATCTGAAAATGTACGGAGCATAATAACTATGCGAGCACTGGAGAATTGATTTTAGATACTAATTGAACAATGTAGATTCATAACAAGTTGTCTACAAAAGGGGGAAAATCAATTCTCAGTAATTTAACTAAGGGTACAAATAATCCAAAATGAGAAGTTGCGAATGCAGAGTAGACTGCAAGATGATTCCAAAATGCCATTAAATAAGAAAGCTTTCACAAGGTAGAAACATAAAACTCAAAAAATTTGTACAAATCATACTGGAAGCAATGATTTAGTAGGCATCGATAAAACTAATAGAACAATCTCTTCCTATATATTAATGGAAAGAATGATAGCTATGCGAGCACTGGACAATTAATTTCAAACAATAAAATAAAAGAACATATAGGTATTAAACCCAGAATTGTCTAAAGGAACAAAAAGGGTATTCATACAAAGAAATTAGGCAAAGGGGAACCTTGAAATTGCGCTGGAAGCTGTAGCGTAGCTCCGGATCAATCTCGAGGGACTCATCGTCTCCATTGAAGCCGTTGTCAAGCTTAGACTTCTTCTTAGGGACATGCATAGTTGGAGTGGCGCCGGTTGATTGGTGACTTTGAGCTTTGCATCTGGGAATTGTGGCTTATCATCTTCTTCACCCCTCCATGGAGTCGAAGACAATATATAGTTCCTTCTTCTTCTTCGCCATTTTTTTCAGAAACTCAGAATCAACAACACTTCAATAATCAGAATGAGACTCCGAGTGACGTTTGGTGAGAGTGAGATATGGTTCCTTGCTCTCTCGTAGTATGGGGGCGTTTGCTCAGTCGAGCCTGGTCGCAGTTAGGGCAGGTTTGGAATACGGATAGAGTATGAGATCAATATCTGTGCATGTAATATAGTTGAATATTTAATAATAATCGGTTAATATTTATTCATTCAATTTTGAATATTAAAAAATGCATGCATTTTTATTTTAAAGATTCAGTTATTCATTATTTATCATATTTATGAGAAAAATATTTAATTTATATTCAATACGCCATTTGTTTGTGTAAAAACAATAAAAATACAATTAGGAAACAATTTTTATTTTTGTTGCAAGAATTCATTCTTTACTAACAAGTTTGAAATACGGGAAAAGTGATGGTTAATTTTATTATTATAATTGTAAATATCTATTAAAGTGTAGTAAGTTTCCTTATAGAAGTATTAAATCACCATAAAGAACATTCTTTTTTAGAGATCTAAAAAAAGTTGTTGTTTGCATAAATGTAATAATAAATATCATTATAAAAGTAGTAAATTGCAAAAAAAAAACAAAAAGAAAAGCTATCATCATCCTTATAAACATCAATTTTCTAAATGTCAACACAATGTTTACAAGTTCAACATGGTTACATCGATGGGTTGGATTAGGCAATTGGTTTTTCTTTTTCTTTCTTTCTTTTTAATAGCAAGGCAAGCAAAGCTTGAGTTTAGAACAGTTACATAGTAAAGAAGCCAGGGGAACCAACCCCCGAGCATGCCCCCATATTGAGGTACAGATAATCTAGGCAGTAACTAGGTGGTTCCTGAAGATGAACATATCTTGTGCTCGGTCTATGACCATTCTTCGCAATAATATCCGCACAACCAAATGCTTCCCTGTGACTATGTATAATTTCCAGCTTCCATCTTCTCATAATGAGATAATGAATATCTTTGATTACCTGGTTTAACGAATGTGATAGTTCGCATTCAGAGAAAATGAGTTTTATTGCCTCAAGAGAGTCCGTGTAAATCTTAACCTTATTAAACCCTTTATCAAGGCATAGCAACAACTCCACTCTGATAGCGTGTAACTCAGCTTCCGTAGGTTATGCGAAGCCAAGACTTGCTTGAAATCCTCCCTTCCAGTTACCATGTTCATCACGAACAATACCTCCACACGCAGCATGTTGATGACGATTAACCAACCCATCAACATCAACCCGCAAACACTACTACAAAAGGTACCTTTTACACCCTATTTTTAACCCAATTGGCACCCTTTCTTAGGGGGTGTATATGTGATGGGAGTAGAAAGTTAGGGTCTACGGCACCCTATATCATGAAAGGCGCTATAGGTAGACTTACGGCACCCTATCTTAAAATATAGGGCGACATAAGGTGTACTCTACGGCGCCCTATATTACAAGATAGGGCGCCGTAGGGTTACAAAACCCTAAACTCCTGATCCTTCTTTACTGTTTACACAACCAAAAGCCACATCTTACGATCTGTATCAGTCAGTACATCCATTCCTGAGGTAAGCGTAAGTCATGGTTCACTGAATCCTCTGCCCGAACACTAAGTCTCTGTTGCTGCATGAACAGAGCATTTCTTCAGGCCATTACAGCATCTGCAACTTCAAAAACCATTAGTAAAACCAGATTTCACTATGAAATTTACTTGAACTTTAGAGGGATTCAAAAAGGGTGAAAATAACGATCAAACTCACCAGATTCAACGGCAAATGCACCAGACAAGGCTGTTTGATTAGATGCATTCAGATAATCAACTATTCAGATTCCGGCACTGCCGCCTCCAGACTCAAGTCAGCTAGTTTAGAAATTGTAGAGTAATATTACAACAACAACAGTAGAAGAAGAAGGAGACGAGTTTTTATACTGCTTATTGAAGCGAGCATTGGAATGTTCTATATTGCTTTTTTCCACTTTGTGGCTCATTTTCGTTCGCACCAGCGGCAATTGCGGGAGACGGAGCTTAATGGGATTTGTTTGAACCTGAAATAGAAGAGCGAAATCAACGGAAAGATGGGGATGTGTTCTTGTTATACGTAGTAGCGGCTTTTCTTTTTGAGAAGAAACGAAATTTACAGAAGATGTTAAGCGCCCAAGCACTAACGGCTCCGGCTCCCTCTGACACTCTCTGCACTAGGCGACGCCTACTGTCTCGGCTTCATTTGTTCCAGGCGATAGCTCTCTGTGTAGCCGATACTCATAGCCCACACCAGCGCCGTCAACATTCCTCTCGCATTCAATGCCTCCACAGGTCCCATCTCTCAGCTTGTCCAGCCGCTCATCTTCCTCTTCTAGCTGTGCTCTGGTTCTCTCACGCACAGCCGTCGTTCTTCTCTCGCTCAGCCTCCTCTTTTCATAGGTTTTGAATGCTCTGTTCCCTCGAGTATGATAGCGCCCTA
Source organism: Vachellia pachyceras (assembly GCA_025593235.1). Taxonomy (NCBI): domain Eukaryota; kingdom Viridiplantae; phylum Streptophyta; class Magnoliopsida; order Fabales; family Fabaceae; genus Vachellia; species Vachellia pachyceras. The sequence continues at coordinate 7,688 of JANTPZ010116718.1, forward strand.
TCTTTAAGTGCCTAAAGTTTAGGCGCCCTATCTTAGATTTTAAGGGCCAATTTTGAGTGACTTTTGGCGCCCTATATTGAATATAAGGCGCAAAAGGGTCCCTTTTCGCGCCCTATATTAAATATAGGGCGCATAAAGGCCCGTCTCTGATTTTATAATTTCAAAAATGCCACCACCTTCATTTTTTACCCCCTTTTTTAAAAAAGGACACGAATTTCAGTCGTAAAAACTATACTCTATAGTAGTGAAATACCCAGCAAGGGGAAGGCTCCATTTACAGTTCGTTCGATCAAGTATTTGATATATCGCATGCTTAAAATGCCCATCTTCAACGCCTTCCATGAGTTTGTTGATACATTTGGCGATAATCTCCTCAGGTTGCGAATTGGTGTGCTCAAAGACTCTGCAGCAGCGATTCTTCCAAATCAACCAACAGGCTGTTGCAAACACTTTATTCTAGTTCCACCTCGATAACCTCCTCGCTTGTGGTTCATTACTAAGATTCCAGCTAATCCAATCCTGCAAATCACTAGAAAAAAGATAGTAGCATATATGGGGTTAATAATACGTATCCACACATTCCTGGAAACCTCACAGTCTCTCAGAACATGAATAATATTTTCCTCACTACCGCACTCAAAGGGACACTCACAAGTAGATGAGGCATTACACATCATTCTGAGGGAGTTGGTTGGGAGTCTCTCATGGAAAACCTGCCACATGAAGTATTTAGCTCTCTCAGGAATATACCACAGCCAGATGTTCCCCCAATCCGATCTATTCGAGCGGTTTTGATGGGTGTAAATCATTTTATACGCCGATTTGATACTAAAATTACCATTCGCCTCCTTACCCTAGCAGAAGCAATCTGGCTCACTACCCCTTGGTGTAAGAACCATTTGAATCTGGACAGTGACCCAATTGGGTAAAAACATATTCCACTTACATAAATCCCAGGTACCAGATGAGGTGGTGAATTCACGCACCCTAGAATCAGTGTTCAGGAGATATTGATTCTTAACCACATAATCTTTAAGAGGTCTATCGAGAGGAGTCCATAGATCTTCCCACACCTTGGCGTTAGAGCCGCTATGGATCTTGTAACCCACGCCTCTAAAGAAACTTGACCAAACCGAAGAAATTGCATGCCAAACAGCTTATTGACTGCTTCTTTTGTTAACCTCAAGAATTTTCCCGTTGCCACACTTATATTTGCACCATAGGCATTGAACCCAAAGAGCATGAGGATTCATTAACATTCCCTAGCACAGCTTCCAAATGAAAGCCTTGTTCTGACATATGAGATCCTTAAGGCCCAGACCACCATCTTTCTTCTCCGCCTTCATGGTTTCCCATGAGATAAGAAGCATCTTTTTCATTTCGGGATTCTGGTTCCAGAAAAAATCTCTGTTTAGCTTCTCAATTTCTTTAAGCACCCCCTTAGGAAGAAGCATGGTTTGTATTTGATACGCAGGTAAGGAAGATAAGACTGATTTACTGAGAACCATTTTCCTTGCCATGCTAAGGAATCTGCCCTTCCAACTTGCTAGCTTCTTATTGACCCTTTGAATTAGCGGAGCAAATATACTCTTAACCACTCTTTTATGGAGCAAAGGCACACCCAGATACTTGCCTAAATCCGAGGTGAGTGTTGGAAATTGTGCCATAGGGCCAATCATTGTACTCGCACATTATTTCTTTTAATGCATTTTCTCCATTTAATTATCATATGTTTTGAATGTTTGTTGTGATAATTACATCGATAGACGAATTATGAATATTGTCTTAAATGTCCCTGGTTGGTTGTCTATGCGGGAGCGTAGATAAGGTAAGACCAGTATGACTTTGATAAGGTATGGAGATACGGGTCAAAGTCATATGCACTTGTAAGAGTACAAGGTGCTGGACCGACCCGCTATGAGAAAGCTACATAGATTAAGTCATTAGCTTATCTCATATGTGATCACGTTACAATGCCCTTTGACCTGAGATCATCATGGATTCCTGCATGAAAGTCACTAAGCTTTGACCTAGTCAAAAGTCACCTTTGACCGGGTGATGATAAAGGCTATAATTGGGCTTGAGGGTTTTCATGTGGAGGAATATGAGTAATCAAGATGGGATTTGTCCCTCACATTAGTCGAGAGATATTACTGGGACCCTTGATGAGTGAGTTTGAGAAATGTATAGACATACTGTAACGGAAAGGAGTTTTCGTTTCTTTGATCAAACAACTCAAGGATCGAGAAAGTAATGGTCGGGGAATAGGAGGATGACATCATCCATGCCACATCCTTAACCGAGATATCGTGTGACAAAAGGGACGTGATGTGGTTTCATAAAAGGTTACGTCGTGTTAACGATCCCCATATGATTTGGGTAGTCGTAATGTCTTGCTATAGACCGCTTGCGACTTGTGAGCTTATGGTGAGATTAGCTTACTGCCAACTTTATATGGGCCTACAGGGTCACACGCAAGAATAGCCCAATATAAGCTTTTATTTCTAGGGTTTATTCGAATTTTATAGATATGTATATATGTGTTGAAATTTGAAATTGCACAATGTTATGTAAATAATATTTGTGTGTTAGTTTAATATTTAATTTATTTGATAAATTAAATAACTAGCATTAATTTAATTTATAAAGATAAATTAAGTTCGTTGGCTCAATATTTGAATTAATTAAATGGATATGATTTGATCAGATCAATTTAATCCAAATTAAGATTGTAGAATTCGAATTTCACATTTTGAATTTCAAATTTCGAATTTCAAGATTAGATCTTGAATATTGGAATTGCAAGATTAGATCTTGAATATCCTTTTGAAATTCGAATTGCAAGATTAGAT
>JANTPZ010116720.1:0-13208 GCA_025593235.1 Vachellia pachyceras
TGTAGGAGCTATTATCGATTGAGAATATTGGACTTGAGTGTTAACTTGAGGATTTTACTAAAGGTTTAATGAATTTATAACTCCCACGATTATTTTTGAGCGAGGAAGGTCACATCTCTATCACCAAGGGCATTCATCATTTCTGAAAATCTAAAAAGAATTCATTAGTTTAAATTTATTGCATTTGCATTAGTTAAAAAATCAATCTCATAAAACCCCCTCATTCTGATCATATTTTTAGCACTTAGTTTAACTTAGGGATTTAAAACAAAGGCTCCTTGATAAGAGAACGATCCTAGGGTTGATGCACTATATTGCATTAGTTTTAGGTAATTTTTGATTGGGTCTTGAGACGACTAGAGACCGCGAGAATCAGTCTATATATAGATTGAGAAAAGTAATTGATGAGTTAAAACAATTGCTTGCCTTTCAAATATAAATTAATGCGTGTAAAATAATAAGAAAAAAGATCAGTCATACATATATACATAACGTTAAAGTGTTGTTTATAAATCATCAGAATGTGCTTTCCGCCCTTATCCAAATCAATAGAAAATATAATAACCTCGAGCGAACAGAAGTTTCTTATTATAGTGTCGATATATACAATGAAAGAATGGCTGTGGCTGAGACAAACCCGCGTAAAAATCACATTGTTATAAGTCTAATATCAAGAAAATTATTTTGAAACAAAGACTTTATAGAGTACTAAGTTCTTGAACTTCAACGGCTAACTTTTGATAATTTTAATGATTACTGGTATTGCTGAGTCACTATTTCGATGATTACAAGTTTCCACATGTCTTTATACAGACGTTTTTACTTGATACTTTTTATGTCAGTTTTTATCAGTTCACATGTTATTGTATGATTATTTAACAAGACAATTCCATGAACTGTTGCAAAAATGACATTTACCAGCAATCGAGTGATTCAGCATAGTTGCAACAAAACTATAATAAATTAGCGTCCCTCAAGACTTTAGTCATAGTACATTCATTTGCCTCCACTCACCATCAATAAGAACCCAAGAGAGAAGAGTCCTTCCATTTCAACTATGATCTCTCTTAATACCATCTAACTTTTACAGCAGATGAAGGTGTCTCCAAAACATGATATGTTGTGACATATCTTATTCAAGTTATTTTAACTCAAAGGCAGGTAACTTAGGGCCCACTCATCTATGCTGAATATAGAGACTAATCAAATTTCAAAAGTTGGAACATCATATGTAAATCCATGCGTGGCTTGGTATAGAAGACGAGGTAATAAATATCTGTAGGGATTGCTTTCTCTTTTCTCCTTTAGATAACCAATGCATCTCTTAACCTCAGACTTCACTTCCATATATAATTCATGAGACTTGTCTCTATCTCTCAGTTCCCGCTCCCTCCCTTTGAAACAATATATCAACTTTCAATTCAGCCACCCAAAATCAACACTATGTAAAAGCTAGAACAATTCTAAATTGTGTAAAAATAATTGAACTTCAAGTTGGCATATATACCTTTAGTTTCAATTGGTTTTCAAAAATAATGGTAGAACTGGCCAGGATATTTGGATAGAATTCCTGGAAGATGAACTTGTTGATTTGCCACTTCACCCTCAGCATCAACTCTGCAAAAGGTACCAATTATATTAAGGAATTGAATAAGGAAAAAGATAGAGACAGTAACTCTTTTAAGGAGTTGCAATTGTATCAAATGCTTTTTGGTGCTTAGGTGTAACACCCTAGTCAAAGGCCTTAGTTTTAGGACCTTTGAATGAATCTGAGTGTGTCTGGAACAGAAGTCAAGTTTTTCCACTAATGGACGGTCTAGACAGAGAACTACTGGATCTGTTGAAATTGTGCACATAGTGGATGATTCTTTCCTTTAAAAAACTAATGGCAAGTGGCAACTATGAAATACCTCAAAATCGCAGCCTCCTTTGTTAAGCTATCGATTTCGTTCCTAAAGTGAGGAACCTTCATCAAGTCATCATAATCAATAACAACCTGAAAACAACGTGATATATGTAATGTTATGGCCAATAAAAGATAGCGATAGATCATGAGTTTAAGCAACACAAAGATGAACAGATATTCTCTGTATTCAAAACCCATTGTGAATATAAATGTACAGTATAATTAAATGCCACAATACTTCTCACCTCATGAAAGCTTATTCATGAGACTAAAGTAGTCAAGGACTCCTGTACTTGTAAATTGTATTATACAGAAAAGACGCATGGATCGCTTTTCTGAAACTTACCTGACCCAAGTCATCTTCTCCAACACTGCCAAAAGGTACAATTTTGGCTCCAAATCTGGCTGCCATCCTAACAAACTCTGCTAGTTCAGGCCAGAATAATTTGTATTCCTCACCCTGAAATTTATTTAAGAACTGGAGATTACACATTATACTGACATGTATCAAATGCCTTAACAATTAAATCATTCAAAGAATTTCCCACTCAGACATGGAATGTGAAAATGGATAAACTTTTTCTGCAAGTTTCAATAGCTCGTGTTGAAATTTTGAACTACAAGCCGTTTCAAGCTTATTAAGTCAATACAAGTCTGTTAGGACTATTTTTGGAAGTTTAGGGAAATACACGAAATAGGAAAAACATACTTTTCTGGTATGCACTTTAACTTGTTATTTTGGAGAAAGAAAATAAAATAGGGTGTAGTGTGGCTGTGGTCAAAATCTTTAGGTCGGAAACTGTGAGAAGTACTTTTTGGGTTCTATAAATCTCCCTTTCAGTCGAGCAAGATGCAGGCAAGATTTTAGAAAATTGTGGCTTGGCCTTTCGAGGTGAAGAGTGACATTCCTCTCAAAAGATTGGCAAGTTAGAGTTGTGTCTTGTGTGTGTTTTATAGCTTTGTTCTTTGTCGTTCGAGTCTGAAATTGCATCCTCTCCTGTATCAGTGTAGAATTGTAGTCCTTTATTTTTTTTTTTTGGTGAAGTGTAGTCCTTTATTTCTTAAATGTAATGAAGTTCTGGCTTTAACCACCATTGTGTGTGTGTGAATCTGTTTCACATCTGTCATATTAAACCAAGGGTCATAACAAAGTCATATCCAGTACTCTCGCGCAAAAAGATTTACTCATTGGCAATTACCTTCCTATGTAGAGTCTCACGAATCCCTCCTGGGTAAAGCAGGACATGAGCCTTGGAAGAGAAAAGCTTATAGAAATTTTTTGCAACGACAGGAACAGCACCCACAAGCCTGTATATGTCATATGAAGATAATTCAGGCAATTTTCCGTTTTTCGATCTCCAGAATATCATTGGATGTGCCATCCCTCGTACTAAGATTTTTCTCTCTGAAACAATCCTGGTAACCAGAGGAACTAAATCCCACCCCAGAAGCATGTGATACCCAACTAGCAGGACTGGCCCTTCTGAAGGGATTCCATCAAGGCCTCTTACAATCGTTCCATCCTCCAAAGTAGAGATCATCACGCCACTTGTGAGGGTGTTGAACCATCTGAAAATGATATGAATGAAAGTCAGCACCTGGCAGTATTTGAACTATTTTCCTCATATGCAATCCAATCAATCTGAAGAAAAACAACTTGATGGAGATTATCTGTTTGAATATTGTAATGTCAGTAAATCCAAGTCTTTAAACTTTGTACATTTATGGCTTATCTACACATCATTCCAAAGAACCCGTATCATTACCATTGGTTCTGTTTCTACTTCCTTAAGATGTCCAAATTGTTTACAAATGTTGCACCCAAGAACATAGTATTTACCTATTTGTTCAATATGTTTTTTAGTTCGTCAGGCGATGGAGGTATGAAATCTAGAGCATAGTCATGATGCTTGCCAGTGCGGTAGAAAGAAGTGCCCTTGATGATCGTTAATAAGTCTATACTGCCTTCCTGTTACCAATGAACAAAGGAAGCTATAGCGGGATCCCTTCCAAGAGTTCCAACTTATTCCATATCTTTCCAATCAAAGGTGTATAAAACAAAGCCCACATGGAGAGAGACATACCAGGAAAAGGAAGTGACCCCTGCCATCAAACTTACGAAGCTCACATTTTGGCAATAAACGATATAACCTCTCACCTTCTTGTTGACTAGGCAGCAACTGATCCTTCCCACTGAAAACACAAATCTTATAACTGCCCAACATGCTATAGAGAGAATTACAAAGTTTAAAAAGACAGTAACAATTTGAATTTATGACATAGACGGGGTCAATTTATCAGTAAAAATTAGACATAATGTCGAATATAACAGAGGGAGTTAGGACCAATTTCTTCAGTCTGTTCTGTTTACAAATTCCTGTTTCTCAATGTAGATTTTCAGGGTTCAGACAATTAATAACTTCTACCACATAAAATCTTATGTCTAAGCTGCAGCATTATAAAGTAATTGGAATGGGCCTCAGAAAATCGTTAAAATGCGATTCTTGTAGTTGATAGATTTCCTTCACTGCAACAAACAAGCAGTTCATGAAAACTAGTTGATTCTGTTGTTTCCTTTAAGCAAGTTTGTCAAGTTAGTGGACAAAAAGGAAGCTATTACAAAGCATAGAAGGAGATAGTTCCACATTCTGAAGACAGTATAGGGAAAATGGACCTGCTAAGTATCAAAATCTGAGCTTTGATGGAATGAAGACGTGAATTAGCATAAGCAGAAGCAGATCTAAGCATCTGCAGTTTCCACACAAGTTTTTCTCTTGGCAATATATCAGCAAGAACCTGAAAAGTCAATCAGCAAGTAATTTTCAATACTGAAAGAAACTGAACGAAGAACACATCAGCATGGACAAAATGAAGTAAAGGCGGCGACTCCGGACATCTTAAACAGATCCAGCATAGTTGCTTATGGAAGTTACTTTTGCGAGAAGGAAATAAATATGCTATCAAATTTAAAATTAGGCTTCTTCTGGCATGCGCTTTAAGCAATGCCATTAAAATATCATTAAATCCATTGCATGGCCATATATATATAACATAAATAAATAGACGTCTCACTCTGTTATCACGGCAAGGATGCCAGTATTTTGAGAATAAATACAAGAGTTGTGTCTTACAGGGAGGGAAGAAGACAATATACTAAGATCCTCCGAAAGCTCCCTAGCTGTATTTTGCAGGGAAAGGCCTTTCACCGTATTTTCCAACACCATCCTCAAAGGATCACCTAAAGTAAGTAGAAAATTTTGAAGGCACCAATTGGAAGAAACACCATTTTTATTTGGTGAAAGCAAAAGACACCATATTGGTTCTTGATCTATGGCAGAAGCTTTTTCCCTAAAGATTATTACTGTGCTTGGTGATATTGAAGAACTTGGTCGTAAGATCCTTATGTTATGACATTGATGGGAAAGAATTTAAAAATATATAATAACTTTTGGAATTGGAAACCAGGCCAACGCGTATGTAATATAGATTTTGAGCATATAAACAAAACTGAAATAGCAACTTATAGAACGGGGAAAACAAACCTGCCATTAAACTAAGAAAGTAAGGCACACCAGGAGAGAGTTGGCCAGGCATAACTTCCAATAATGGCGTTAGTTGTTGCAACTGTGATCCACTGTATGAAGTAGCTGCAACAATTTATGATGATGAGCAACAGTCGAGTAGTTTGTTGGTCAAAATTAACTCCGATTCATATTACAGCTAAACCAACTTCAATATTGTACAGAAATTAACCAAAAGAACCTCTACATGCTTGCAGTGCTAAGATATCCTTATCCAACTTAACCATAATCAGTGAAACCAAATGTCATTTACAATGCTTAAAAGTAAAGAGTTACCTGGGTTAGCTAAAATTAATACAAGATCAATGTCGGGGTTGCGTGCTGCAACAGCCAGTGCAAGGCATGCTCCTAAAGAATCCCCAACAAGATATAAGGGTCTGTTTGGACATCTTTGATTCTCGGACCTAATAGTTTTCTCGACCATCCTCAAAAGTTCTGCAACAAGTACCAATGTGGAGCAACATATTATGTTGAAAGACAACATGCTATCAGCATTCAATTTTTCTCTTGTTTGAATTACCAAAGGATGTTAAAAGAGAAGCATGTGATCCCATTTTCAACGAATTAAACATGCTCTTCCTCATTTTGTATCGAATCTATTAAGATGGTTCTATTTAACTGGAGCTTCAGACACGGTGAACCAATGGCTAGTGAGCAAAACTAAATGATGTAACAAGGAAGAGAAAAGAAGGAGACCTGTAAATGGTGTTCGATCCATGACTGGAATATGCAAGCACCACACATAAAAAAACCTTCATTCAAGCGAAAAGAGAAGTTCTTATATTTAAGCTTATCAAATCAGAGTAACATCAAGCTAGCAGAAACAGGAAGGCTTAAAAAAAAACTTCGAATATAAAGGTTCATTCCCAAAATAACTAACAGTTAAATGCACAGTGAGCTAGGCCTTTACAATTAGTGAATACGTACTTCTCCAGCTTCTCATGATTTGAAATAAGTCCAAGTCCCACGCCATCAATCCCTGTAAAATTAAGAATATAGTTTATTTCTAGGAAGATTTTTTTGGAGGGTCATCTTTCATGAGTAAGCATGTTGCTTGACGCCCTAGACATGAAGAATAGAAACCATCCATTCTTTCACCAGAGAAAATATGAGAAGAAAAGCTTCGCTTTTGTCCTGTATGCGAGATCATAGATGACATGACAACGGGGGGGTTTGTTTAACTAGAGCATTCCAAAGTCAGATATAGAGCTCTTCTGGGACTGCGACATAGTAGTACTTTTATGTAAGTTGAGATGAATATGTAAAGGAGATTATCTCGTTTTGCAAAAAACACCGTTGAACGTACGTTTGAGTTTCCATGATCAATGCTAAGTATATAACAATGGAACGTTTATGTTGAGTTTAAGGCAGCTGTTGAAAGATAAACTGCTATCAAAAGGCGGTTGCGTATTTTAAAAAAAAACTTAAACATAGCAATTACATAAAGGGCCTAAAGTAAACAAAATTCTTGACAGAAGCTAGATGGATGCTGGAGTTCCGACGATGAGACGTAATGCCAAAATTAAGAGAAAATGTAATCAACAAGTGGGAAAAAACAGAGAAGCTAAGTAGTGCAGGATATGCTAAGGATAGTAGTATTTAGTTTTAGCCTTGGTATAAGATTTAATTAAGATGTGTTTATATATGAAGGAATTGAATGCATTGGTAGTCCACACATTAACCAAAATAATTTTGTTGTGTCAGTGAGATTCAGGCTTTCAGCCTTATGTGCAGGTACCTACTTCGTTATCCATAAGACGACGTCAGATCGTTATTTTGAGTATTGCAACGTACGTCACCTACATCTTTATATTGTTCTTTGTGATTAGTTATTGCTACGTTTTAATAAGCTCAAGTTTGGGGTACTAATGCTGGTATTATTTATTACATAATTGATTTGTTAATGTACAAGGAGAAATAACAAATTCGTCTAATACACCAACGTAATTATATTTGTATATTTTTAAGATAACAGGTAAGATTAGAATTCTAAAATTCCCTTATTGTCGGGGTTAATAATAATTAATTAACGTCAGTGAATTTTTATTAAAAAACTATTATGTGTGAAAAAATTAATATAACTGGAAGACAAAACCGCCGCTATGACTACTACCCAAAAAAAGCAACCGCCGTATGACTGTAATCTATTGATCTCAATTCTCAAACCTCGTCCCCAAAAAAAATCCATTGATCTCAAACCAAAAGGCAACCACTCAGAATAAAATGAATATTGGATCCGTTTGAGAATCCGGTATAAAAGTAATTTTATGTAAGTTGAGAAAAATATGTGAAGGAGATTATCTATTGTTGAATATACGTTTGAAACAAAAACAAAAGGTTGCCTTCGCCTTCCTTTTATTGACTAGTCTTTTTAATTTAATACAAAACAATTTTAATTCGAAATTGTAAAAGTAATATAACTACAATTAAATGCATTTCTTAGAATTCTGATTTATTAAAAATATTTTAAAAATGGACTTAAAAGTTAAAACCTTAGATATTTATATATTTGAAAAATATACTGGGTTAGTACGTAAATTTGCACTAAAAATTTTCTCAGGTTTAGATATTGGCTTCGTTTGGGTTTCCGTTAGGAACCCCGTTTTAACCCCCAAAACCCATTCTCACGCAAGCCGATACCTAGGAATCTGTGTCCGTTTTCTCAACGGGTTCCAAACGAAGCCATTTGTATATATCAGCTTCAGTTATGAAATCGTCATCGGCAGCGCTGGAGACGGCGGTTTTGTGCTTGGGATGGGAAAAAAAGGACAGCTTTATGGTGGAAGCTGCAACGGTGATGGTGATGGTGATGTAGAAGAAAGCAGGGGAAAGCAAAGGCTTTTACAGAAACAAAAAAGTAAGAGAGAACAAATGAGAAACACAGTGAGCTATTATAATCACTTTCAATAAAACATTAAAACCTGAATGTATATAATCCCCATGGACATCAAAACAATCCTAGCAGCAGCAGCAGCAGCCGCCTTTAATTTAATTTCAGCGAACGTGGGTTTGAAAAAGGTTCCATCTTTGGAGAACAAGACGAGTAACCAAAATCAAAAGAAGAGTTTTCCAGGGGGTAAACATCTCTTGAAAATATAAATTTTTAATATATTTTTCCACCTCAACTTTGCCCCGTCATCATCACATAAGGACCAAAGATGAGGTTATATTTTGAAATATAAATCGTGTTATTTTGAAATTTTTATCATGTTTAAAGGAAAAATACTCTAAAATTGTGTGATTTGATTTATTCTTTTAGAAGATGAGAGATAAAAATGTTACATTTTAATAAGTGCAATCTGATTATAAAATGGATACAATAAAAGAATCTTTAGAAAGTTATTGAGACATTTTGAAGGCTGTTGAAGAAGTTGGAGATCAAAGGTGGCTCGTAGGCCCATAATTCATGGGCTACAAATTACACCTCGCGAAAAAAAAGGTGCGTTGCCAATTTAAAATGGTTGCGTTGGGCAATGATAGTGGGAGTTTAAATGCACGTTCAACGGTATTTTTTAGTAAAATGAGATAATTTTTCTCATATATTTACTTTAACTTACATAAAAGCACTTTTCTATTACGTTCCCAAACATGTCCAATAATTATCTGTCAAAGCGATACAATCGCCTTAACAATAAGTGGATGGGATATGCTTATCTAATAGGAAATTATGTGTCACACATTGCTTACTGTGCAAAAACCACTCTGAATCTATTTCTCATCTTTTTTGACTATGAATGGGTAAGATTTGTGTGATTTGAAAGTCTTTTTTCCTTTAAATGCCATGAGCAGTAATACCCAAGTTTTAATTTATGGCTTGCTACTTGCCCATGTGATCTTAATATGTCTCAATGGCAAAAAGCGTTAATTTTTTGTTTGTTTTGGTCAATCCACCCCGATCCTAACTCTGATATCTAATGCAAGGGATTTCTTGGCTGAGTTTTGAAGTGCAAAAGGCAGCAACATTATGCCAGGAAAAATCTGTTTCAGCAGTACACAGTTTTGGGAAAAACTGAAAGGTAATGCTTTTAAAGATCAATTGCGATTGTGCTTATAACCCAGATGGCAAAAAAGTTGTTGTAGCTTGTATTGTCCGGGATGGCAATGGTTGGTTAATTGATGGGCAGGTAAGGATTATTCCTGCAGCTTCTGTGTTATTTGCTGAAGAGATCGCTTTATTAGATGTTATTTCTTGGCTGAGTTTTGAAGTGCAAAAGGCAGCAACATTATGCCAGGAAAAATCTGTTTCAGCAGTACACAGTTTTGGGAAAAACTGAAAGGTAATGCTTTTAAAGATCAATTGCGATTGTGCTTATAACCCAGATGGCAAAAAAGTTGTTGTAGCTTGTATTGTCCGGGATGGCAATGGTTGGTTAATTGATGGGCAGGTAAGGATTATTCCTGCAGCTTCTGTGTTATTTGCTGAAGAGATCGCTTTATTAGATGTTATTTCTTGGCTGAGTTTTGAAGTGCAAAAGGCAGCAACATTATGCCAGGAAAAATCTGTTTCAGCAGTACACAGTTTTGGGAAAAACTGAAAGGTAATGCTTTTAAAGATCAATTGCGATTGTGCTTATAACCCAGATGGCAAAAGGTTGTTGTAGCTTGTATTGTCCGGGATGGCAATGGTTGGTTAATTGATGGGCAGGTAAGGATTATTCCTGCAGCTTCTGTGTTATTTACTGAAGAGATCGCTTTGTTAGATGTTATGTCCTTCGCTTCTTTTTAACAATTGAATGAGGTTATTCTTGAGTCTGGTAAGGGTAAGGGAGGAGAATTGCGGAAGCGCAAACCGCCGTGCAACGACGAAAACCAGCGAGGCGGTCCAACGTCCCATTTAATCAGCTCCTTTGACCCTTCTGTGTAATCCTTCCACCCACTACTCTTGCGTATCTCACCTGCCGGGGAACTCGACCACCGCGCTGAGCCTATCATTACATTTACTTTTCACCCGCATTGATGTCGGCTGACGGTGAAGCACCTGGGAAGATAGCCACCGGGGTAATGCCATCCTTCGGTGGATGGGGACTAGGAGGCACCGAGACACGGCATGCTGAGAAATTGAGGGGATTAAGCTTACAGTGCCAGCTGCATTGATTGATTTACAACCAACTGCATCCTCAAAGTGTTATTTTAAAAGCTTCAGATGAGTGTTCAAAAGCAATTTTATTTCAATTTATGTGAAAGTAACTTTCAAAGTGATTTTAAGATATGGCTTCTTTTATTTCAACTGTTATTGATCAGGTTTAAAAAAAAAATATCTGTACAGCGGTCCATTCAATAGACAATTGGGCACTTGGGAAGTGAGAGGTTGGCCAATTATAATAATAGCCGTGTGAGACGGATTGATGAGGAGAGAGTAAATAACTTAATGAAGTGTGAAAGTGAAAGGATAAGCTTTTGTGTGGCTATATATATATATATATGAGTAAACATACCTGAGGGCACAGCGGTGTTGGTACACATTTAACGATCCATGCATTCTTGTACGCAATTCAAATGTTGATGGGTATTTCTACAATTTCAAAAATTATACTACAATGCTAGATATATTTTTTATAAAAGTTAATGAGTTTTCATTTCTGCAATTTGTTGTTGATTACAAAATTTTTTTAGGAAAGAAGTTGAGCTCATCCACAATTTAAGGGTAGAACGCTTAACTCATAATTTATTAGGTTATATCCTTACGAACACTGGAACATTGTCAAATAAACCCTTTAATTTTGAATACACAAATTTTGGTGATGTCACTGATTGGATTTATTTATGCAATTCATCCCTTATATTTGTGTCTGGATTAAGAATTGTCAGGTCTGCTACAGACAGGCTTGAGGAGGACTTTCAATGAATTGGGTTGGTGGGTGGGCCCTACCCGCTTTCATTTCTTTCTAACCTCAATCAGATTCTCACCTTCATCCACACTTCCCAGCTGCTTGTTGGTGGCTTGAAGCAAGTTTGAAAAACGGTTGAAAAAATAATTTTTTATTAGAATACATTTTAAAAAATAGTTTTTATTTAAATTTCATTTTAAAAAATGAAACTTTATGGGAAAAGTAACCTTTAGTTAAATGTAAAAATAAAAAATAAATCTAATTAAATAATACTTATATATTTTTATTTTATATTGTTATAAAATTATGGAAAAATGATAAAAATTAGTTAGAATATCTTAAGTCGTGACTTGAAATTTTTATGTCTAAGTGGCAACTTTAATGTTTCAGGTTGGGACTTTGAATTTTCACATTATGACTTGTAATTCTGAGGTCACGGTTTTAAATTTTAATATTCTAACTACTTTTTACCATTTTATTTTTTCTCTAATTTTATTACAATATAAAATAAAAATATATGTATTATTTAATGAGCTTCATTTTTTCTCTTCACTATTTACGAAAATTTACTTTTGCAATATTCAACCAAAAAATTTCACTTTTTAAAATGCATTCTCACAAGAAATATTCTCCCACCAAATTCTCAGTTGATTTTAACGCAGAAGGGAGACCGGTTTAAGAAAGTGCATTGATTATTTTCCCATGGCCTCAGCGGAGCGCCCTGTTTTCTCTACTTATAGCATACGGAGACTTGAAAGTTAGATTTTTCACTTTTATGGACAAAACGATTTCATGTAAAGAAAATATATATTATTTATCATTCTGCCCGTTCCGCTTTAAACAACACATTTAGATATGTTTGTGTCAACGTTCAAAACAACTTTATTCATACACGTTCATGTTAAACTTCTCTTGTATACTTACCTCATAAACTGTAAATTACACTAGAAAGAAATATAGTTTACATGTATTAAACAAAAAATATGCTGTAAAACTTCATCACTTTCATTAAAATGCTGAGAGAGAAGTCTGGGACGGAAACCAATAGAGTTTATCTGAAATCCCTGCCCATAAAAAAAAATTAAGTGGAATCTGTTTTTCTTGAGAAGTTTTTTACGCGTCCATCACATGAGATTTGCATCGGAATATGACATTTCTAGGACCAATTTCTCCTATCATTACAGTTTTTTTTGGGTGCTCACATCACAGATACCCAGAGAAGTCCAAAAATGGGTATCAGATTGCAGGGTACGTCATAAATAAATGGCCCTCATGCTTCTTTCATCGTCTCCAACATCGCGTCTCTCTGTAATCTCGTCCTCTTAACGTTAAGGGGTACTGCCTTCGATTTCAGGCACCACCACCTCTTAAAGCTAGATGTGTTGCTCTCATCTTCAGTCGGCACCGCAAGCTTCTCCGTTGTGCGTCACATTTTTGCCGTTTTAAGCTAGTCTACATTTGCTTTACATAAGGTTACCCAAAAGATTCCTTCATGCTCGACGCTAAATCTCCGAAACGATCACTTCATCCTTCAACTCCTCAATCTCCATCTCATCACAGGCACTCTCTCATGGCTCACGAGATCCTTCGGCTCTTGGCCATTCTGCTTTCCGCAGCTTCAATTGCAGTCATGGTCACCAATAGCGAAACTGTTACCATCTTCTCGTTCCTGTTCGAAGCCCATTACTATTACTCATCTTCTCTGAAGTAAGATTCAAAATCAATTTTCAATCCCAATTCACTTTCCAGATTGGTTTCGAAAAGATATGAATTATTATTTCCTGTGTTTTTCTCCCCACTGCTACAGATTCTTGGTCGCTGCAAATGCTATAGTCTGTGGCTTCTCTCTGCTCACACTCATCATCGGTCTCCTTCTGCTGAGACGTCCGGCAT
>JANTPZ010116722.1:0-12022 GCA_025593235.1 Vachellia pachyceras
AAAATAACAGCGTTAAGTTTGATGAGTCAGCAATTTCCGTTAGGAGAGACTAACGGCGTTAAGTTTGAGGGACTAAAAGTGTACTTTTTAAACTTAAAAGACTAAAGTGAAATATGACGCAAACATAAAGGACTAAAAGTATACTTTAGCTTACTCGCTTTGTGTTAGGCCATTACATCACATTAATTTATCAAATTTATTGGTTTACTTATAGATAATTCATTAACGTTAGCCATGGCATCAAGTGTATTGATTTTATAAAAAAACTCGTTCGCTTTGAATACTTGAAAATGGATTACAAATAATATATTGTGTTTGTTTGGAAACACTTAACTCTCACCCAAAAGTACGTTCAACAATGTTTTTCTGTAAAACAAGACAATCTCCTCCACATATTTACCTTGACTTGCATAAAAGTACTTCTCTACCACTTTCCCAAACAGACCCAGTAATGGATATGGATTCTACTTATTCAAGTGTTTTATTTATATAGTAATCTAATGCAATATAATCCTAATTACAGCTCATTATGCAATCTCCATTATATAATCTATTCGGATTACAGTTTGTATGAATTAACATTCTAGCACTTGTACACTTTATAAATTAACAATTAGACATTTATATCCTTGATTTTTAGTTTTAATAGATTTTTAGCTCAAAAAAATAGAGTTAAAAATTTTATTTCATATTTTTTATTTTTACAGATAAAATATGAATTTCATTTACGATCTCTTAATAATATATTAAACAAATGCTTTGTAATCATGTTCCATTATAATACATTCCCACCCATTATATTTTATTACATAACCTCCATGAACCTAACAACCACTCACTACTCATGAAAAAATCCATACTCACCAATGAAGGTCATATTTACCTTAACATTATGAAAGTATGTTTATAAAATCGAGATAAAATTTATCTCATATTTTTTTATACATTGTCGGTAAATAATGTCTATAAAGTAATTTCTATCGTTAATTCAAATATATTCCAAATAAATGATAGAAAGACGAGCTCGGGTGTGACATGGGTAGTTGCAAGTAGCTATGTGAAGCTCTTCAAACTTGCTGGCTAAGAATCACCAAAAACAAAAAATTGCTGGCGAAGAAAAAATATTTCATACATGCCATTCTTTTCATTTTTAAAATTCCACTTGCCTTTGTTTCCTTGTTCCGATGCAAAATTTGGTTTAATGACTACTGGCTTGTATTAGTTTTTTAAATCATTTTACGTAATCTGATGTAAGTATATAATATAATTTTATTTCAACTTTTGTAAAAGTACTTTTAAATTTGGTTTAATCTCTTTTTTCTTGAAAATCAAATTTCATATCACCTAATGATTTGGTAAGAAACACTCACTTTGCAATTTAAATCTTTTTAATTGTTAGTGGGTTAAGGTGTAACAACACTTTGAAGTATTTTTTTGGGTGTACACAGTGTTCTAAATTTATTTGTTGCAATTTCATTATAGTTATTAAAATTAATGTAGTTAATTTGATTATTAACTTGTTAAGTTCGTAACCGTTTGAACAAAAAAACCTAACGTGACGTGAAAACAAGACATTTGACATGGCAAAAAAAAAGTTATACTATAGTGTTAGAAAAATACTCATTTAAGACGAGATAAAACTCATTTCACATACTTACTTTTAATAATAATAAAACGGGCTGGCCCGCGGGTTACAGATTGGGTAAGGCTGTGCAGCCCTCAAACCTACCATTTTTTATATTTTATTTTTTTATTTCTTTATTCTCACATCCAACTCACACTCTTCTCTCTCCACCTACACTCATTTATTATCTCTCTCCACGTCATTCTTAACCAACCCAATCTCACGCCTATCACATCAAAATCTTTTCTCC
Source organism: Vachellia pachyceras (assembly GCA_025593235.1). Taxonomy (NCBI): domain Eukaryota; kingdom Viridiplantae; phylum Streptophyta; class Magnoliopsida; order Fabales; family Fabaceae; genus Vachellia; species Vachellia pachyceras. Next base: position 1,875 of record JANTPZ010116722.1, read on the forward strand.
ATTTTTCCATTTTATTCTTTCCAACCAATTCGATTCCTCTCTCTCATCCATTTTATTTTTCCACACCATCACATCATTCATTTTCAACTACACACACTCAGACTCTCACATGGCACACCTGACACCTCCGCCCTTTTCCAAAAAGCCCATTGGTCTTGGTATTACAATTCACCCATGCGAGATGCACGACCCTGACATCAACTTCCAATTCCGCCACCACATTCTTTCCCTCACCCATTTCTCGTCAACTCCATCCCTCAGAAACACCTCACACGCCACAGTCCTCCATGAAAAGTATCGTTTAGCATATAATCCTAATACAGTTCTCACTTTCCTATTTTAAGGACCAGAGCAACAACACCTCCAAGAAGAATCAGAGAAATGCAAGTCGAAGACACAAAGCAATGCAAAAATTGAACGGTTCCAACGAAAGGAAAGAAAAGGAAGACAGTAAAGACCCAAAAACAGAGGAAGACAGAAAAGTCCCGAGCTTACAGCCCTACCTCGACGGCTATTTCTTTATCATGCGACAAAGACGGAGTGGATGACAGGATGAGCTGCGACAGCTCAATGGCTCAACAAGAACAGAGGTGCGACATCGTGAATGAGCTACTGAGCTACCGCTTACGAGCCTGTGAGTGCGACTGAGTGAGAAACGACAGTCACCAAATCTCATTAGGTATTCAGATTTGGGAGAAAAAGAAGAAGAGCACTAGGTCGAGGGCGCTATCGTCGACTGAGTGGTGCAACTTGAACTTGTGGGCTCAACCCATTTTACCGGTGCTACTTTGTGTATTTAACTAAAAAAAAATAAAAGGGTAAAGTAACATTTTTTCCACGGAAGTTCACGCGTTGGAGTACTGTGTATCCGGAAGTTTTTGAGGGACTAGATTTGTCACGGAAGTTTGTAAAACAAATAAATTTTCACCTGGGCCAACAGAAGCGTGGCGACCGTTTGCCAAGTCGGATACACTGCCACGTCATCCTCCATGCTGTTTAAGTCCCTAAACCTCTCTTCCTTTTGATTTACATGTTAGCTTGCTAAGCAGGATGTTCATTCGAATGACGAGTGTGTATAATTCGGATGCCAAACCAAGCCTTTTGAAACCGAACACAGAGAACGTGGTTCAGGAATTGATGTTTCCAAACCGTTTTTTCAGTTACGGTTCAGAAAGTCACGCACTGATCTCATTCCGATGAGAACTATTCCTCATTCGAATGCGTGATAGACCCCTTTCTGACGAATTGAAGTTAGAGAGACTCAATCGAATGAGTTGTTCACATGAATCGAATATGCATTTCCAAACCGTTGTTCACAGGTACGGTTTAGAAAGATACGACGCTTCGTCCAATTTGAATTAGTTTTATTGTTCATTCGAATTAACTGACGTATTCGATTAAGTTATTCTCCTCATTTGATTAGGTATTTCTAAACCGCCGTATTCCTGCACGGCTTAGAAAGTGAGGATGATTCATTAATTCAAATAAGTTCTTCTACTGATTCGATTATGGATTTCTAAACCACTGTATTCTACGATTTAGAAAGTGAGGATGATTCATTAATTCGAATGATTTGTATCCCTCATTCGAATGAGTGGATTGAGCGGATTCGAATGTGGACTTCCAAACCATTGTTCGCAGAATTGATTTAGAAAGTGTGGACGTGGTATCCGACACAATTTATCCTTCAATCGAATGAAGTGACCTATTCGAATAAATTCTTCTACTTATTCGATTAAGGATTTCTAAACCATCGTGTTCTTCTACAGTGTACAAAGTGTGGATGATGCTCCATTTGGATTAACTGATTCGTGTAAGGTTTCCCAATCCTTTTTTTCACTTTCGCATGAATGAGTTTTATCCTTCATTTGAATGAAAATAGCATTGTTTATTACAGTGTTTAATAGCGTATTTTAGGCATGTGTAATTATGTTGAATTGTGTATTGAGTGTTTAATAGAAGATTAAATAGCATTGAAAGTGAGAAACAATCAATTCTTAAACAAACAATCCAGGAGTTAGAGCAGGTGTGAAATGTAATTCCAGACAAGGGGTTTGGAAATGAATAGTTTAGGTATAGGACTCCTCGATTCCTGATCTTGAACATTAATCAGATCTGTGTAGTCATAAATTTCATCCAACAACCCTTCAACTACTAGTGCCTTTAAAACCTTGATATCTTTTGAAACTCTAGTGTTTATCCGTTTACACAGACTTCCCCCACCCGAAGAAGTTGTATTCGGTTCTCTACAGCTCTGACTATGTCGACGCTCAAGAGGGGATGAAACATGAGACTGGAAGGAAGCAATGGATGAATATTCCAAGGTTCATCGATTATTCGTTACCAGTGTTATGTTTCGTCTTTGTCTTGAGTGTTGTCATCGTCAATGGCTGATTTCCCAGCCAAAGGTCATCATTTGCTTCCTTCCCATGTAGCTTGTTCACCTTGTTCAATATATTCCGTTGGCCTATCCCATCGAGCGGTCATCTGGGTTGTTTACCATATTCCACTGACTCCTCGAGGGATCAACAATTTATTCGGATGTTTAGTTCCATTGTATTTAATTTGGATTGTTAATGATATTGCACTCACTCCTGGATGGTTCAACTTTGTAGGTTTAAATGCTGCAAAAACAAGGAAGAATATTGTTATGAATTCCTAATCTGGATTGTTCTTGTTATTTTCCCAGTTTTATTGTAATGTTATCATTTTAATCTTCAGTATCATTTAATCTGGAATAACGGTATATTGTTCTTTTCACTCCTGGACAATCATTCACTTACCGTTTCTCATCATTTCCACTAACGCCACATGGTGAAGCATAAATATGGACATTTGGCCATTACAATGATTTGTTCATTAACAAAGTGAAAAATACCCTCAATTAGAATAATATCCATAATAAGAAAATGAGATATTCGAATGTATATCATCTTATTAAACTTTCTACACCGTACATACAAAAAACAGTTTAAAACGACATAATAGGATTAAAAGTGAGAAATGAGAAATAATCAATTCTTGAACACTCCAGGAGTTAGAGCCTAACTGAAGTTAGAGTCACTCAGTAAAGACGTTTCATCCATTCGAATGGGTTATTTCACTCATTCGAATGAATAGACGAAGTTATGAGTTCCTGACGTGGTTTGAATAATTATATCTACAACGTTGTTTTTTAGTACGGTGTAGCAAATGAGGACTCTGCATTCATTCGAATGTGTTTATCCCGAATTCGAATGAGTAGACGAAATGAAGTTAGCACCTCAATGGAATGAATTCCTATGGTGATTCGAATAATTATTTCTACACCGTTTTTCATGAACAACGGTGTAGAAATTGAGGACGCCTCAGCAATTCAAATTATTTTTATTCCTCATTCGAATGAATGGATGAAATGAATGAGGTGATTCGAATAATTATTTCTACTCCGTTGTTTTTGAGTACGATGTAGAAAGTGATGAAGCTTCATCCAATCGAATGAGTTTTATCCCTGATCGGAATGAATGGACGAGATGAAGTTAGAGCGTCTCAATCGAATAAGTTCCTAAGGTGATTCGGATAATTATATCTACAACGTTGTTTGAGTATGGAGAAAATGATGGATATAGTGACAATAGTGAGGATCTGAAAAGTGAAGGGGGTGGTAGTGGGGGTGACAGTAGTGATGATGACAGTGATGATGAAGATGATCATGTAAGCCCCACAGGTGAGTTGGTGTCGGTAGATGTTGGTGATGATGGCAGTGATCACGAAGATGATGAGTTTGGCATTTACGACATTAATGGGCCTCCAATAGAAATGAGGGTCCAAGAAGATATTGTTGGGTCGAGGTCCTTTTTCATGGTTGGTGAGACATTTGCAAAAAAAAATGAGCTTGTTCATGCAATAAATGACTATGCCATAAAAGCAGGGGTGAAGTTGAGGCTTGTTAAAAGTGAGCCATGGAGAGTTCAGGCCAAATGTCAAAAGGGATGCCCGTTTGTCCTATATGCTTCCAAAGATGGGTCAAACCCGGGTCTGGTAGTCAAGACTTTGTTATTGGAGCACAGTTGTAGTAGGGTTTTTAAGAACCCTAGGGCAACAGTTAAGTGGCTGGCGGCGTATTTCAGGAGGAAGGTTCAAGAGAAGCCGAAATATAGAGTTGCAGACATGAAGAAAGATGTCGAGATTGAATTGAAACTGAATGTGAGCAAATACAAGTGCAAGAGGGCATAGAGGCTCATTATGGAAGAGTTGGAAGGGGGTTATATTGATGAGTTCAATAATTTGGAAGAGTATTGCAATGAGTTGAAGACCTCTAATCCTGGATCTGATGTATCAATTGAGGTGAGCAAAGAGACACTTGAAAATGGCAAAAGGGTGTTCAGTAGATTGTATTTATGCTTCCATGCTTAAAAGGTAACAAGATTATTAGCTTTTATATGTTGAAACTTTGTAAAATATGAACTTACCTTCAATCATAGACTGGATGGAAGGCAGGCTGCAGACCCATAATTGGGGTAGATGGGACCTTCCTCAAAGGAAACGCTCGAGGCATCTGCTAACAGCGATCGGACTTGATGCAGATGATTCCCTCTTTCCAATAGCTATGGGGATTACTCAGAAGGAAAACACTCTTAACTGGAGGTGGTTTCTTAAATAGTTGCAGAGATCATTAGATTTGGAAAATGGGCAGCGCATTACTATTATGTCTGACATGCAGAAGGTTTGTTTTATTGTGAAGTTCATGAATGAATTTCATAATTGACGTTTCAAATGATAATTGCCAATTTGTCGGTGATATATCTACAGGGTTTGCACGTGGCAGTGTCAGAGGTCTTACCTGAGGCTGAGCATAGATTATGTGCTAGGCACATATATGGTAATTGGAGTAAAAGATGGAGGGGAAATGAGTTGAAGAAGTTCTTCTCATGTTCATGGAGCACCTTTGAAGAACAATTCAAGGATAACTTGAAAGCCATGAGATCACTAAGTAGAGAAGCAGCAATTTCATATCCTCTAAAATGTTGGGTCAGAGCTTATTTCAGCACTAGATGTTTGTCATGGATTGTAGATAACAATATAAGTGAGAGCTTTAATGCCTAGATTGATGAATTGAGGTATCTACCAATTATTGCAATGATTGATGGGATAAGGATCAAATTGATGACTAAGTGGGCAGAAAGTGGAAAAAATGTAAGTAGGTGGAGGGGGAACTTCAGCCCGAAGAGTGTTTCCTTGTTCGAGGACAATAAGAAGTTGGCAATGGGTTGTAGTGTGTTCTATAATGGTGATGATGGGTATGAGGTAACTGAAAGGGATGATAGGCATACGGTGTTCATTAATAGGAAGCAGTGCACTTGTCGGACTTGGGACTTGACTGGCATACCTTGTCAGCATGCAATATGTGCCTTATATCATTCCAAAATAGATCCAGTTACCCAAATATCTCGATTCTTCCATAAAGATACATATCTATCTTCCTATAGAACCAAGTATCAACTTGTGAGAGGGAAAAATTATGGGCCATTGAGAAGTTCCAGGCTATAGAACCACCACCATTGTGTACCTTGCCAGGGAGACCTAGGAAGACTAAGATCCGAACTGAAGAATCTGTAAGAAGGCAGAAAATGGCTAAAGGACATGAGGCTTAAGGAGACCAATTACCACAACGATGTGGTGATATGTCATCTGATTTGCCTCCACCTCCACCTGATAAATCGTCAAAAAGAGGATCTACATCTAAATGCAGTGTATGTCATCAATCAGGACACAACCGAGCAACTTGTAAACAAGCTCAAACATCTGGTGGCACACCATCCCAAGAACCTCAACAAACGTCAAGACCACGTGCAAAACGTAAAGCTCCAACCAGCTGCGACACACCATCCCAAGAACCTCAACAAACATCAAGACCACATGGTGGAAGGGCCTTTTATAGAAGTCGCACTCCAACAGGGATGGGGATCCATGTTGATTTGCAAAGTGGTTGCACATTATATAACACGTTATATAACGTACAAAAGTTAATTTGGCATATTTTGTTTGTTTTGTTTTAGTGAAATATTGGTCATCAACATTTGAAGCTAATTTGTCCGTCCATTTTGTAGCCTGGAATGAGCTCAGAAGTAGTTATCGAGGAGGGAGCAGCTGAATATCCCATGCAGCATGATGTCGATGTGGAGACACGATTTCCTATTCCCAACCAGAGAGAACTTAGGACAACTACCATCTGTAGTAATGTCAGCCAAAACTCATATCGTGCAATCCAATATCGTGGTGATGGATGTACATCGTCGATGTCGACTGATCTGCCATACTCACCTCCTGGTCTCACATGGTGTGGAGAACCAGCTATCACAACATCGCGTCTTTTAACCCAGTGATACAACGTAATTGCAGCAAGTCGAAGAGATAAGTTGCCTCCCATGCGAGGAAGGGACATGGACAGGTTATAGGGGAGTTATGCACCTACATTTGTTTATGATGTAAATGAATTTGTGAAAGTTTATTGTCTCAACATTGGAGAATAAACATTAGAAATATAAACATTAGTGAAATTTATATACAATTCATTCGTATATTGAGATTTGTACACCGAATTTCCATTAACGAACAAACATTAACGAATGTATATGAATTATCGAGACCCAGAGTTTCCAAACCTTACAGCATTCATTTGGTGTAGAAAGTTTTATTCCCAAACCGCAGTTGTCTCAACGGCGTATAATGTATGACATTTATCCAATCGAATGAGAGGATTGTGTCATTCGAATGGGCTCCGAGGTAGAGGATCCACACTTTCTAAACCGTTACATCTTGACTACGGTGTGGAAAGTTTTATTTCCAAACCGTAGTTGTCTCAACGTCATAGAATGTATGACATTTATCCAATCGCATGAGAGGATTGGGTCATTCGAATGGGATCCATCAGATTATCAAGACTTTCTAAACCGTTACATCTTGACTACGGTGTGGAAATATTTGTTTCCAAACCGCAGTTGTCTCAACAGCGTAGAATGTATGACATTTATTCAATCGAATGAGAGAATTGTGTCATTCGAATGGCTTCTGATGTAGAGGATCCACACTTTCTAAATCGTTACATCTTACCTGCGGTGTGGAAAGTTTTCTTTCCAAACCACAGTTGTCTCAACAGCGTAGAATGTATGACATTAATGAATCGAATAAGAGTATTTTATCATTCGAATGGGATCCATCTACATGATCAAGACTTTCTAAACCGTTGCATCTTGACTATGGTGTGGAAATATTTCTTTCCAAACCGCTATTGTGACAACGGCGGAGAATGTATGATATTTATCCAATCGAATGATATTTATCCAATCGAATGAGAGGATTTTGTCATTCGAATGGGCTCCGATGTAGAGGATTCACACTTTCTAAATCGTTACTGTGTAGAAATAAATCCAAACCGTAGTTATCTCAACGGTGTAGGATGTATAACCTTTATCCATTGGGATGAGTAAAATGTGTCATCTGAAAGGATCTGAATTTTCAGGACCACCCATTAATGCGCCGTCCAGTCTCTTTAAATGTGTCGTTCAGTCTCCGTTCTCACTGTACTTTATCTTTTATCTTTCTTTTTTGTTTTTTTATTTTTTACTCATACATACTCATACGAATTTGAATTATGTCTCCATTCGAATGTTACAAACAAATCATTCCAATGGATTTACACCTCTTCACTCTCTAAACCTTTGTGTGTACAACGAAGGTGTGGAAATACCTTGACACCGTATATTCAAGAAACGGTTTATAAGGTCATGGGAAAAAACGATATTCATATTCCTTACATTCCTCCATTTCCATCGCACTGCAAATCGAATACCCTCTGAACATAAATCGTCTGCAACATTCCATATCATAAAATGGCAAAACTGTCTGCACCATCTGAACATCAGAAGAGCAGATCTTCTGTTTCACCACCCTCACCGAACCCTGTCAGAGTAGATGATATACCCCCACCGTTGAAGAAGAAGGCAGTACGTAAAGGGAAGGGGAAGAAGGTTGTAGTCACTTCTCCTAAGCACTCTACCCATGCTCCTCACCAAGAGGAGAGCGCAGCGGAGAGGCTTGTGGTGAAACTCTGAATGTCACTGCAGTGGAGGAAGCGGACATTATGCCGCAGATTGGAGCACAGGGTGTGGAACCTCCTGCAATACCAGGAACATGAAACATTCGAATGATTGAGGAGGCATCAGAGCAACAGAAATCAGGTTCATCCACCAGAGTCCCGCTATCCGAATCTTCAATACCAGTGGATGCAATTAACGAAGACGTGCAGCCTCCAGAAGGGGTTGTGACTGATGCACTACAACCGGCTGACCGAGCACTGTTTGATAGGTATTTTGCTAAGCGGAGAATTTGCCCTGCCATTTATGTTGATGTAGATCATATAGGGAGGGATTTAAAATTGGACCTATATGCTTTTCTAAATCAATATGCACCATTGATTGGGATTCAACTACCATATTGTCCTAACATCGTTAGGACATTCTACTGCAACCTGAAGCGATTAGAGGCACTAGACGCGGAGGGTGATGGGGATTGTATGTTAGAGACAACCGTTAGGGGCAAACAGATTGAACTGTGCGCCAAGTCAATTAATCAGTGGCTTGGTATAGGGGAGCCTCCAACTGATGGTTATGTCCAGAGATCTGACAACGAAGTTTTGGATGTGTTAAGGCCTCAGGGTGATCCAAAAAGGTTAACTTTTAAGCCTAACTCCATGTCCGATGAGAGGAGGATCTTATGGTACATTTACAGCAGATGCATTGTGAATAAAGGGAATAACTTCACCAGTTTCACCCACAGGGATTATGCGCTCTTTGCCTCATTTGTGGCCAATGATACAAGAAATCTTGGGATTTTTGTAATGAAGGAACTACGCATGTGGATGGTGAATGCGGTTGGATCAGTTTATCTCCCATTCCCCCAAATAGTGTCATTATTTTTGAAAAGCAACAATATCTGGTACCTGGAGCCAGGTGATGAGGTTGTTAAAGTTCCCAAATTTGGTAGAACTCAGTTAGCAAAGATATTTCATCTGTATTGTTAAATGATATTTCATTTGGAGTGTTCAAGAATTTCTCACTTTCAATCCTATTATGCCTTTTAAACCATTTTTTGGATGTACGGTGTAGAAAGTTTAATAATACGATATGCATTCGAATATCTCATTTTCTTATTATGGATATCATTCGAATTTAGGGTATTTTTCACTGTTATACAAATCATTGAAAATGGCCAAATGTCCAAATTTATGCTTCACCCTATAGGCGTCAGTGGAAATGATGAACAACAGTAAGTGAAAATGGTCAAATGTCCAATTTTATCGTTTCAGTAATGCATTAATATGTGTGTTGCATTTAGACCGTGTATTTGACGGGTCGGTGTAAAAAATTGCGTACGACTCATTGGCCTGTTAGCCACGTCTTGTCAGGATCATTCAATCGATATGCCACTTCATTCGAATGGTATGTAAAATGCATTCGAATTCGGTAGCATTATTGATTTTTACACCGTAGTCTTCAACCGCGCTTTAGAAACTCTAATAGACTAAGCTATATGAAGCAAGCGATAGACCACTCTAATGGCACTTCATTCGAATGTGGTGAAAAACGCATTCGAGTATATGAAGCGTTTCAATTTCTACACCGCAGTCATCAACCGCGCTTTAGAAACTCTAATCGAATAAGCTATGCGAAGCAATCCATAGACCACTCTAATGGCACTTCATTCGAATGGGTTGAAAAACGAATTCGAATATTGAAATAATCATATTTTGTCAAGGGAATTTACAGCATTTTTGGGGATTTTGGTGATATTATTTGGCTTTTATTGAATTTAATTGCATTAATTATGATTAATGACTATTATATGGAAATTTAAGCCAATTAAGGTATTTGTGGAAGAAATTGAGATCAAAAGATAAATTTGAATTAATATATCTGTCAATATAATCTTAGAATATTCTGAATTCAAATTAGTAAATCTTGATTTTGAATTTGAATTAGGAAATCTAAGATTCTAAGTTTAAAATTCAAATTAAGGATCACAACAAATCCATTTATTTAATATAATATAATATATTATAATATAATATAATAATATTATTATACTATTATATTATTATACTATTATAT
>JANTPZ010116734.1:0-14467 GCA_025593235.1 Vachellia pachyceras
AACATAATACTCGAGTGTTGTCCATTACTCGAGTGTTTAGATGGAAGTGTTGAGTTTTTGTGAAGAAGAGGCTCAATACTCGAGTGTTCAGAAATTAGCACTCGAGTGTTGTCAACACTTTCACCTAATACTCGAGTGTTGTGCTTGAAGTGTTGTCTCTTATTTGAAAAACTTTTGCTCAATACTCGAGTGTTGAAAAACAAGCACTCGAGTGTTGTCAACACTTCTTCCACAACACGAGTGTTTCACTTCAAGTTCAAGTGAATAAGCTCAATACTCGAGTATTCAACCTTAATACTCGAGTGTTGTCAATACTTCCATTTGTAACTCGAGTGTTCTGCTTCAAGTGTTGAATATTAATTTGAAAATCAAGCCCGATACTCGAGTATTGCAACACAATACTCGAGTGTTGCCAATACTTCAACATCATAACTCGAGTTTCATATGGGAGTATTCTTTCAAAGCACATTTTAACACCAATACTGGAATATTCAAAATAATCACTCGAGTGTTTGCAACACTTTATCATAGTACTCGAGTTTTCACTTAAAGTGTTGGATTTCAGAAACAATTTTAGCCTTCAATACTCGAGTGTTGAAATCAAGAACTCCAGTATTGTCAACACTTTCAATAAAAACTCAAGTGTTGTTTGAAAGTGTTGATTTTAAACGTATGAAAAACCTTGATACTCGAGTATTCAAACACATAACTCGAGTATTCCTCAATACTTTCACACAAACTTGATAGAACTCGAGTATTTCAATAAAGTCACATACTCATCAACAATTTAAGCTTTATAATTCTTGAAATCATTTTGTTATCATCAAAATAAGGTATCAACAAAACCTTTATCCACTTTCCTGGAGATGTTTTATTCCTCTTTTAATCTCCATGATTCATTTAATAATATGGTGAAATATTTATCCAAAAATACCCTTGAAATTCGTCCAAAATTAACAGGGTAATTTTATCATATAAAAATCCCTAAAAACATACTTCCAACGGGCAATTTATTTTTAGGGCATTAAAAATTACTATAATTTTCACTAATGCCTAGCCTTTTTCCTTTTCCCAAATTCCCTTCTAGAATGTCCGTAATTAATTTTTAAAAAAAATCCCATTTTTCAGGATTTTCGGGTCCTTTTTCCTCCATTATAGGAAATCACCTTTATCGTCTACTGGGAAATAATTTTATAAATTATGTAAAAATTCACTTTATTTTTCTATGCCCTGAACTCAACTGATTGAGGTCTCATGATACCTTAAATAATTATTTTTGGCCAATTTACCTTAAAAATTCTCTAAATAGAGATCTATGCTGGATTTTGACAATATGTCAAATCTCAATTAATCAGCGAGTCCTGCTCTATCTTTTGAGCATCTGTGAATTTTTCTGATACTTTGGTCAATAGTTGACTTTTTGACTTTGTCAAATGACCAAAATGCCCTTACACTTTCTCTTATTTACCAAATTACCCCTGATTTTACTAATCTCTCAAAATTTCAAGATTGCCCTTGACTTTTATGCCTTAATCTTTTTGTGAAATGACATCTGGGTCCTTTCCCAGAAGGTCACCCATCCTTACACTACTCCAGGGTGAGCACGCTTAATTGCGGAGTTCTTATAAAATTTCACTCGCTCGGCCAAGTCTGATTTGGGTTTTCCAACCTATCGATATCATCTTTTTTCGTGCTTTCTATCTGTGGGTTATAACTCAGCTTTTGACTATCAGTTTGGCCTTTTATGCCTAATGATCATTTTGCCCTTGGTCTTTATACTTGATGACGTTTATGTCCCTGGCTTATAATCTTAGTAATTTCAAATCCTTAAAACTAAATTAACCAAGGTCTATTTGGTCTATTGACACATTTTCTTTTTGTACTTTTATTTTTGGGGCTTAATTTAACTTATAACTATCAGTTTGGCCATTATTTTGGTTACAGAAGTTCGGGATATTACAGTGTACCTATAGCTATTGTATCCCAAGTTCATGAATTGGCAGTCAGAGATCAGGAGTTGAAAGTTTATTATTTTCTATGCTTCTCTAGGACGACCACTAGATTTCTCATTTTGTGACACAATATCATTAAAGTCACCAATAAATAGCCAGGAATTGTTATTAGTATTTCCTATTCATTTTAGCTCATCTTTGCAAAGCTTACGTTCCACCTCCCTTGGAGGCCCCCAAATAAAGGTGATTTAAGATGGGATATCCATAGTAGGTAATGAGTGAATAGTATGTATAATATTAGCATAGAAGAATAGAATATTGAGTGCTATTTCATCAGTCCACCATATAGCTAGGCACTTTGGCCTATAGGGTTAATATACCATTCTTCCAAGAAATTGCAATGACGATGGATCTTTCATATAAAACGACCTTTTTGCATTACAATGACGATGGATCTTTCATATAAAACGACTTTTTTGCTTAGTCTCTATTAAGAACAAGCTAGGGTTTATGATTGAGGTATTTTGCCTTTAGATTTTTAACAGTCTAGGAAACCCCCATAACCTAACAGTTTCAAGATAAGAGATTCATTGTGAATCGGTGGTTAGTCCCATCCAACCACCTGCGTTCTAGTAGAAGATTTTGATTCCTCAATGTTGTTGCCTCTATTATGATTGAACCAGCTAGGTGTGAAACTGATCTCTTGATGCAGAGGAGGAGGAGGTGACAACTTCAAGTTCAACTGTCATTTTTAGTCTGAATCTGGTGCTTTATTGCTATGTATTTTTTAATGTTGCATTTCTGCTCTGATGGTCGGCTCTCCTAGACAGGAGTATTGCAATTTTCATTAAAGATCAACTTTTTCCATCTTTTCAGGTATGTTGAGTCCCAGTTCTCTTGATTTGCTCTTTTTAGTTGAGCACTTTTAAGGCTGATGGTAACTACCAATGTAAGTGAGAGCCCATTATAGGTGACAATTGCCTGAGATATATCAATACTTTCTTGAGGAAATTCTACTTGATATTCGAGTGGCCTTAAGGGGATCTTTTATCTAATCTCTGGAGCTAGAATTTTTTGCAACTAAGTTTTATTACATGGTGATGGTTCGTTTGTTCCACCTTGGGTTGAGTTTATGGGCCCCTTCTCCTTGCAAGCCCATTTTTTTGAACTTCGGAGAGGGATATTCTTGGAGGCTATTGGGATCTGATGGTGTAGCCTCTCGGTTGATGTGCTACAATGATGATGCTAACTGTGACATACCTTAACTTTACCCTTAGCTTCATTATATATTGATTCAGAATCAATGGGAAGCCTCAAAGTGATTAAAAAGTCCAAATAGTTTACTTTGAGAACTTTCAAGTTTTTGAAAGTTACTATTCATTGCACTTTGGACTAATTTTGAAAATTAATAACTAATTCTAGAAAAATCGAAATTGAGTGCTTCCAATTTCTATTTGAAGCTTGTAAGTTCCTTTACAAGGGAAAAATAAAATTGAGTCATTTGATTGCCCAAATGATACAGTTTAGTTCATGAAAAAGTACTGTTCATTTGGTCATTTTTCTATTTTCCCAGTTTTTTCAGTGATTTTCTTCAAACTTTGGAACTTAATAACTTTCTGTACAAAAATCCAAATTCAATGTTCTTTAGCTTGTTTTAAAGCTTGAAATGTGAAGTATTTTTCTGTAAAATTTCATTTGCTCTATTTTTCGATAGGCCAAAATTAGGGGTTTGGTTAACTTAACTTCAACATTTAACCAAACTTTTCAATTCCAAACTTTACCATTTGAAACACTAACTTCTAATCCTTTCTTAACCATGTTTAATCATGTAATTAGGGATCATTATCTGTCCCATATTAGCCAAACATTCATAGGTTTACATCACATATTACATGCCATACATAAATTCCAACATGCTAATATAATTACAACATAGCTCCATGATCAAAATCATGACAAATTCCTTGCTTTATGCATCATAAACTTTCTCCTTACCCTTTGATGAACTTGTACCTAGAAATGGTTAGTGAGGGAGGTGAGATTTTATGGAAATCCCAATAGCAAAGCTTACCAACATACATGAAAAATTGGCATGACATGCTTTAGGTTCATAAAGAATGTGTAACAATGTCAAAATGTGTACCAAGAACATATCAATGCATATGGCCATAGCATAATGTCACTCATAAACACATTCAACAATGTCATAAGTATAAACAAGTCATGCACAACATTTACATCATTTCACAATCATTTTAGATAAAGTTAGAAAACTTTGCTACCTTTAATCCTTAACTTTGTTCTTGATTTTGTAATCTCCTTGGATCACCTGAAAATTCACCCTCTTGAACTAAACCCTTGCCTACAAAATGGACAATATAATGGCCATCAATCATAAGCCATTATCAAAACCAAAAACCACTTTAAAACTTCATTAACTTCCCTTAAACTTCCTTAATTCCCTAGAGCATTTTAACTTGTTTTATTAGTTTTTAATGCTTCCAAATCCCTTGCCTCACTTTACCCCTACACAATTCCTCATTTTAGAGCTAATGGAAGCACTAGAATAACCAAAAACACCTTCCTTCTTGCACTTTCCAGATTCGCACGAAAATTGCCAAAAATTGGAAAAATGTTTCTTTTCAACTTTGAACACTTCTATCATCATATTCTTATGCTCAAGCTCACATTCAAAGCTTGATTCTAACTCTCCTTTATCAAAAGGAAAATTGGGAAGCACCTCACCTAATTTCTCATGATTTCCCAAATTTACAAAAGTCACAACAACTACAACATCATCAATATGCTTCTTTCATCAAGAGGAAGCATTTACAACCAACACATGGCTTTAAATCCCTCTCTTTCTCACTTTTCTCTCAAGAACCCTAGGTTTTCCAACATGAAAAAGAGAGATCAAATCAGATTTTGAAACCATGGAAGTGGAAAAGGAAGTTGCAAGGAAGAGATTGATATATATCAGAAGGTGTTTCTCTTACTTACCTTGAGTTTCTCTTCAATTTTTCTCTTCTTCCTTCTTGAACAATGGCGCCTTCTCTCCCTCTAATTTCTGCTGGTTCTGATCTTGCAAAACAGATGGGAAATGGAGGGAATTTGATGATTTATTAATTCACCCATTTTTGGAATCAGAGGTGGAGATTTGATCTTGCAACTTTAATGAAATCTAATGGCTATTATGGAGCCAACTTTATGCCACTTGTCATGCTCTTATTCTCCCTCCTAAAGTGACTTTTACAGCTGTAATTGGGGGTAAAAATCTGGTTCTCATTTGGTTACTCTAACCAAATTGGATCCCATTCGGTTACTTTTACCAATTACACTTTTTACCGGTAAACGTAACTTTATTCCGGTAAATCTTTTTCTACTTTTCTGGAGATATTTTCTTTCTTATTTAATCTCCATAATTTCATCTTGAATATAACAAAATTATTATCCCCAAAACGCCCTTTACTTTTCTCAAATTTTACAGGATTAATTTATCCTGTCCAAAATCCCTGAAAACGTACAATTTGAGAGCAAAATTCTTTTAGGACCTTGAAAAATACTATATTTTTCACTGATCCTCTAGCCCTTTTCCTTTTTTCAAAATGCCCTCTAGATATTTCAAAATTATATTTCAGGGATTTTCGTGTCTTTTTCCCAATTTTCGAGAAAATCGCCTTAATAGTACAGTGGATAATAATTTTATTAAATACTATAAAATTCACTGGACTTTCCATATTTTTCTCTAAATTTTTGGGGGGCTCCTGATGCCTTAAATAATTATTTTCCCCCTTTTTCACCCTTTAAAATTCTATAGACGGAAATCAAGTCTGAATATGGAAAATCCGGATTCACGGTTATACTCCGCAAGTCGAGCTCTGTCTATTGGGCATCTGTAAATTTTTTGGTTAACAGTTGACTTTTAAATTTTACTTTGACTTTTGCAAATGGCCAAAATGCCCTTGCATATTTTCATAATGACCAAAATGCCCTTGCTTGATGCTCACTACGTCACATGCTTCGGCCAACAAGGATCTTGGCTGAAGCCAGTGGAGGCTTGACACTCTCTGTATCATATGCTTCAGCCAACAAAATTTTTGGCTGAAGCAAACAAAGTCTGGATGCTTTCTGTGTCACATGCTTCAGCCAACAAAAATTTTGGTTAAAGCCAACGATGTTTAATATCCTCTTACTTCCTCATTTTCCATACTTTTATCTATGGGCCTTAAATCATCTCATAATTACTGATCAGCCTTCATTTCAATCTCAGAAAAACACGGATATTACATTTCTTCCCCCTTAAAAATAAATTTCATCCTCGAAAATTTTCACATCCGAGTCATTAACTCCAGGCTCAACTTTAATCTTTTCTTTTATTTCCCTAGATACTTTCTCTGGCACTAGCTCTTGCCAGAATACTTTTATAATTATCTATTACAAGATCTTTCTTTTTACATGGAAATAGGGAAATCTTGGCATTGTTGACTCATGCTTGGGGGTAAGTCCAAACAATAACTATTCCTTCATCTTTAAACATTCCATATATCTCTTTAACTAGGCTTATTTAGCCTGGAAGACTGACTTAATTTCTAATATTGGGGATATCCTCAATGGTATTTGATCTCCAATCTTAACATGAACAGTCGTCTGCTCTTATTGGCATGAATTTCTTACTGATTTATCACATATCTACTGGCTTTATCTGCTCAACCTTTGCATCACTGCCACATAGCCATGCTAATTTCTCTCTTTACTAAAGCTTCTTGATCTTCGCTATCCGACCATTAATTTTTTTTTGAAAAATAACATTTCTGGGGCAATCTTACTTATTGCCTAAATTTTAATGGTCATTTTACTTGGTTAGCCCCATTCTTTGCTGACTTTTATTATTTGTCTCTTTATCTTTAACTCACCCTTAAGTCTTTTCTTTCAATACCTGGTGAGTTTATACAGTTTCTAGGATTTTCTGTCTTTCTTCGTCAACTTATACTTATAACCTCATAATAGGCTTTAAAAAGACATAATACTCCTTTAAGCTATCACATTTCTTTCTAAACTTCAGCACAATAGGGAACTTTTAAGGTTTTTCACTTCCCTTGGTTCTTCTGTGCTTTCATAGTTCAGAGAAACTTTAACTTTACTTTCTAGATCTCATATGATTTAACTAGCCTCGTGATCCATTATTCACAATTATACTGGTGGCGATAAGCTTCAATTTATGAAGCTTTTTGATACTCTTCACCTATCATCTGATCTTTCTCTATAACTGGCCTGGTTATCACTCATTCAGGACTTACAATTTTACTCTTTACTTTCCCTCTTTTCAGGTATTAGAATAAGCTTACTCTCATTGATAGCTGGCCTATTTAAAGAAATAGTCAAAGGTACTTTCTCTGTACTAATTATTCATCGTGAGGACACTTTCTTATCTCAAACCCACTCCTAATCATTTCATTCTCATGTTCTAAGAGCAGCATCATACTTTTGACTCTGAGCCTCTTTATAGGCTCCTTTAATGAGGTCCACTATCTGTAGGCTTGGTCCCTGACCCTTGCCTCATAACATTATTAGAGGAGTCATTTTTGCTCTTTAGAAACCTTTAGACCTTGGAACATAAGTTAAGAATAAGTTATTTATCATTAATGATAGCTAGATTAATAATTTCCCAAGACTAATCTTAGCAAGTGGCATTGTCTTATGAGATCTTGCTTATTCCTTCTCTTTTTTGCTCTAGCACTTCTCTGGAATTTCTCATTGCCTTTCATGTTTCTTAGCTCATTATTTTCAGGCCATATCTCTTTTACTATACTGTTTAAACTTTCAAACATTGATTCATTTCTTTAACTAATTCATTCAATGTCTGTTCAATGCCAAACTGCTATTCTTTTGGACTAATAATCCTTACTACTTTTCTACTCATTGCTGTAACGTTGCAGAGAGAGGAATTTTATTCCGTTCACTTTATTACCTTATATGATACCCAAACTATTCAAGGGATTCTACCCCTGACTGCTATCTGCCCATTTTCTCTCTCTCTTTGTATTAGGAAGGGTTTATTCCTTGTGCCCTACTCTTACTGCATTCTTTTTCTTGTGGAACAACATGGACAGCTGACAATGGTTTCCGTACAAGATACAAACATTATGAGTTTATAAGAGTACCATATGGTTTAATGAATGCCCCTGCAGTTTTCATGAACTACCTGAGTTGTGCATTTTGACGATACTTGGACTGGTTTGTCGTAGTCTTATAAATGATACTATAGTACACTCCTGATCTTTAAAGGAATATAAAAAGGGCATCCGAGAATTTTTATAAATTGTTTTGAAAGAAAATTTTTTGTGCTAAGTTCAGTAAGTTCTAGTTATTAAAGGTGAAATTCCTAGGATAGGTGATCACTCAGGAAGAAGTCACTGCGGACCGCGCTGAGTAAAGGTAGTACTGAGATGGAATCAGCCTAGGATAGTAAGAGAAGTAAAATTCCTAGGGCACGTGATCTCTCAGGAATGGGTCGCAGTGGACTACGCCAAGTAAAGGCTGTACTGAGATAAGATCTGCCTAGGACCATAACCGAAGTCAAGAGCTTTCTGGGCCTAGCAAATTATTATAGATGTTTTATATAAAACTTTTCTTGGATTGCCTTGCTGCCGATTAAACTCAGTAGAAAGAACCAGTCTTTTTCTATAAAATTTAAAGCTGGCAGCGATAGTTTATGCTTTAAAGATATGGAGGCACTAGTTATATGGAGCAACCCTCAAGCTATATTATGATTATAAGGGTCTCAAGTATTTATAAAGATTGGAAGAGCTGAACTTGAGACAGTGACGTGGGATGGAATTGCTCAAGGACTACGACTACTGAATAAGTATTAGCTGAGCAAAGTAAAGGTAGTTGCCGATGTTTTAAATAGAGAGATAATACAGGTGGCTATAATGAGGATAAAAGAGCAAAAGTTGATATAGTACCTCAAAAATTGGAATATATTGAGTTATTTATAGACATGGAAACATTCAAATCCTCAGTAATATAGATGATGAGAATAAAGAGACTCGAAAAAAAGGATCAGTTTACTATGAGTATAGAGACTCAGCTGAGTTAAGCAGAAGCTAAAGAATTTAATAGTCTCTGAGGAAATAATTATGTTCAAAAATAGATGTTATATCCCTCCAAAGCCCATTGTTAAACTGAGGATACTAGATGAAGCTGAGTTTTACCTCCACAAATGAGATAGAGGAGACGATCAAGGAAAGAATCTCTGATAGTCCAGTAGCATTTGAGGTTATTAGACATCCTAAGCTATTAGTAAGCTAGATTATGATCTTGTGCTGGACAAAGTATATGTTATCAAAGATAAAGCTATATACATTATAATCATTCAAAAGTTCAAAGGGTTACAGAAGCAAAGAGACAGGATAGGTATGTAATGGAATCCTGTCTAGTAATTCTAATGCTAAAGGTAAATAGAGGAATAAGGTAAGAATAGTTGAAGCAAATTTATTATACAAAAGTGTTATTTTGGGCTATAAATTATGACAGTAAAGTATGAGAATGAGTTGGGTAGATGCTGAATAAGTAGACAGTACCAAAAGTGCTAGAGCTGCTGAAGGCTTTATGATTATTAAGAGTAAGCCAGATAGACTGTGATAGACACAGTGGCCACAGTAGCAGCACTTATAGTAACCACAAAAAGCGTGTAGAACTTATGATGGCCCGAGAACAGTAAAGGCAAATCATGTAGAACTTAAAGATGCCTTAGGCAATAAGACTTAAACTAGTGGTATTTCACTATGTTTTCAGGCATCGCAAAAAGGGTGTGATTCTCAGGCTAAGTATGTGAATGAAAAATGAAGTCTCAACAGTAAATGCCACTGCTATAAAAGTAAGCAAGTTAAGAAAGGTTCCCTGATTGGGACAAGGTATATTGCGATATGATGAGGAAAGGAAGTACCCAACAGAATGCATACCAGAAAACACTTTAGCCAAAAAGGTATCTCTCTAGAGTATGGAATGGTGATTTTCCTATGCCAACGCCGCAGCTAGGCGTATGATAATTGATGTCGTCGCAGTTAGGCGAGCCACTTCCTGATAGACAAGAAGAAAGGTAAATCCTTGATAGACAAGGATACGTGGGACTAATTATCCTAGCACAAGGCAAGCTACTTCCTAATAGACAGGGAGAAGCATATTTCTGATAGACAGGAATCAGATAGAACTCCAATGGGAAACCATTGTGAGCTTCTCATATTGTCCCATAAGAGAAAGAAAGTAGTACAAGTAAGACATATGGAATAAGCCATTCCCAATACAAAAAGAGAGAAAGTAAGTTAATAGCAGTCAAGGATAGAATCCCTTAAATAGTTGGGTACTAGATAAATCAGTAAGATGAACATAATGCAAGTCCTCTCTTTGCAACATCATAGTAATGATCAGAAAAGAAGTAGTAAGGATTGTTGAATCCTAAGATATAGCAGGTGGGCATAGAACAGACACTGGATGAATTGATGCCTGAGAAGTCAAGTTATATAGCAAAAGAAATGCGGCATGAGAAATATAAGTTAAGAAGCATGAAAGGAAAAGATAATGTTCTAGTGAAGTGCAAAAGGAAAAGAGGAATGAGCAAAGCTTAAGAGGACAGGTCGGCTTCTATGATTAATCCTGGGGAATTATCAGACTAGCTACCATTGAGGATAGACGATTCAACCTTAGCTTATGCTCGATAGTCTAAAGTTTCCAAAGAGTAAAGTGGCTCTAGTATCAGAAATTCCAGAGATAAGAAGAGGCGATATGCCTCCAGAAGAGCAATAGAGCTCTTAAGGTCTGCAGACCCAGTTAAAGCAAGCAGAGAGCCTTTATGGCTCAGAGCCACAAGTGTTATGCTACTATTTGGGACATGAGAATGAAATGACCAGGGGCTGAGTTTAAGATATGAATGCGTCCTCACAATGGTTAGCTAGTACAGAGAGAGAGAGAGTACCCTTGATTATTTCTATAGATAGCTGACTGTTAGTTAAGATGAGCCCATTCCTAATTCCCTAGGTAAGAAAGAAAAGGAAGAGCAAACTGTAAGTCCTGAATAAGTGATAATTAGGCCAGTTAAAGAGAAAGATAAGTTGAGAAGTGAAGGATATCAAAAAGCTTCATAGATTGAAGCTTAAAGCCTCCAGTATAAGTAATTGATCATGAGGCTAGTTAAGTAGAATGAAAACTAGAACGTAAAGTAAAAGTTTCTCTGAATTATGAAAACATAAGAGAACTAAGGGAAGTAAGAAATTTTAAAAGTTCCATATTAGCGTGCTAAAGTTCATAAAGGAATATGATGACTCAAAGGAGTATTATGTCCTCCTAAAGCCTGCTATGAGGCTATAAGCACGAGTTAAGAAAGGAAGAAAGACAAAGAACCATAGAAATTATACAAACTCACCATGTATTGAAAGAAAAGACTCAAGGGTGAGTTAAAAGTAAAGAAAAACAGGATTGCAAAAAGTAAACGTCAGCAAAGAATGAGGCTGACTAGATAAAGCAACCATTGAAATTTAGGCAATAAGTAATATTGCCTCAGAAATGTTATTTTTCAAAAGTAATGGTTGAATAGTGAAAATTAAGAAGATCTAGTAATGAGGGAAGTTGGCATGATTCTAAGACAGTCACATAACATCTTAGAATAAAAAGCTGAAAAGATGTTATGAATGAGTAACTAATTCATGCTAATAACAAAAGATGACCGTTAGAGTTGAGGTTGGAGATTAAATATCTTTGAGGATATCTCCAATAATGAAGATTATGTCAGTCTTCAGGGCTAAATAAGCTTAGCCAAAGAGATGTATAGAATGTTTAAAGATGAAAGGATAGTTATGGATGGTTTTAGCCCCAAGCTTGAGTCATGGTGCCAAAAATTTCCTATTTCCTATATGAAAAGGAAGATCTTACAATAGGAAACTATAAAAGTATCCTGGCAAGGACTTGTGTCAGAGAAAGTGTGTAGAAAAACAGAAGAAATATGACTCAAATACGTAAATTTCGAGGACGAAATTTATTTTAAGGGTGGAGAAATGTAATATCCACCTTTTCTGTAAGCTGACATAGAAGCCAAATCGATAGTTATAAGATAAGGCAAGGCCCAGAAATAAAAGTACAAAAAAAGGAGATGTCAGTGGAATTAAGAGACCCTGGTCAGATTAGTCCTAATGCTTTAAGATTTCTAAGAATATAAGCTATGGACATAAATGTCATTAAGTATAAAAGACCAAGGGCAGTATGGTCATTGGATAAAAATGGCTAAACTAGCAATCCAAAGTTAAGTTAGAGGCCATGGATAGAAAGTACGGAAAAAGTTGATTGTTGTTGGATCGGAAGTCGCAGAATCAGATTTAGCCTGGTGGATGAAACCCGGTAGGAATAGTAAAGTTAAGCGTGCTCACCCTAGGAAAATTTCATATGGGTGGCCTCTGGGAAATTGCCTCAAGAATCAGAAACCAAAAGATCAAGGGCCAAAAGGTTAAGGGCAAAATCGGAAATTATAAAAAGTTAGACTATGAAAGGGCATTTGGCCATTAAGAGAAAGTGTAAGGGCATTTTGATCATTTAACAAAGTCAAAGTCAAAGTCAAATGGTTGACCAAAAATTAGAAAAATTAATAGATGCCCAAACAATAGAGCAGAACTCATTGATTATACCAGAGATTCAACCGACTGTTGAAATTCGGTCTGGATGAGGAATTATGGAGTTTTAAAGATTTGATGGTTAAAGATATTTATCTAAGGTATCAGGAGTTCTCTAAGACCAGAAACCAGAGTCTAGAAAAATTCAGTGAATTTTATAGTATTTTACAAAATTATTGCCCAAAGTACGATTAAGGCGATTTTCCCGAAAATGAGGAAAAGGTCCGAAAAATTCCCAAAAAAATAATTTATTGCAAAAATTAATTTGGGACATTTAGAAAGTATTTTGGGGAAAAGAGAAGGGCTAAAATATCAATGAAAAATGAAGAAAATTATAAGGCCCTAAAAATGATTTATTATACAATTGCTCGTTTTCAGAAATGTTAGACAGGATAAAGTAATCCTGTTAAACTTGACCGGATTAATGGATAATTTGAGGATGATGATTTTAATATATTCAAGAGGGAATTATGGAGATTAAATG
Source organism: Vachellia pachyceras (assembly GCA_025593235.1). Lineage (NCBI taxonomy): Eukaryota > Viridiplantae > Streptophyta > Magnoliopsida > Fabales > Fabaceae > Vachellia > Vachellia pachyceras. The sequence continues at coordinate 13,095 of JANTPZ010116734.1, forward strand.
AGGAAGGAAAGATTTCCAGAAAAGTAGAAAAAAATTTATTGGAATTAAGTTACTCTTACCGGTGGAAGTTTTAATTGGTAGAAGTAACCGAATGGTAACCGGTTTGGTTAGTGTAACCAAGGTTCCCAACAGATTTTTCACCCCATGTACAGCCCATAATGATATTTTTAAGGAGCCAATGAGAGATGAGCATACGGTGGAGGTGTGGCTAATTATGGACCCTTGGATTTTTACTTAGCAATTAAGGTTAAATCTTAGTCTTCCATCTTTTGTGAGAAATTTTATAAAAGGCCATTTTCCTCCGTTTCCTTCCCATTTGGCCAACTTCTTCTTCTCTCCCTAGGGCTGGTAAAGACGCCATTTCTACACCTCTAAAGGAAGAAGAAAAGCTCCCAAAAATTCAAGGTAAGAGAGCTTACACCCAAACTTATACATCAATCTCTTCCTCTCAACTTCCTCTACCTTTCTATCGGTTTAGATTTTTTATTTTGGCTCTCTTTCGGTGGCTGGAAAGTTAGGGTTCATGAGAGGAAAATTGATAAAGAGAGGGATTTAGAGGAAATAATTGGTTGCAAAACACTCCTTACATGATAAGGAGAAGATTGATGTATATATTGCTTGGTTTTGATGTTTGTATGAAATTTTGGAATCTCAAACCCTAAGGGGAGATGCTGCCAAAATTTCTATTGAATGAAGGAGAGTTGAATTTAGGTTATATAATCCATGTAAATAAGGTTAGAAACAAGAAAATGAGGTTACATATCAAGAAAAGTTGAAAAGAACCATTTTTCCAATCTTTGGCAATTTTCGTGCAAATCTGGAAAGTGCAGGAAGGAGTGTGTTTTTGATTATTTTAATGCTTCCATTGGCTTTGAAATGAGAAATTGTGTAGGGGTAAAGTGAGCCAAGGAATTAGAAGCATTAAAAATCAATATGACAAGTTAAAAACTTACTAGGAAGCAAGAGAGTTCAAGAGGAAGTTTAATGAAGTTTTACATTGATTCTTGTCTTGAAATGGCTTGTGCTTAATGACCATAATATTGTGAATTATGTAGGCAAGAATTTGGTGAAAGGAATTGGTTTCTCAATGGATCAAGAAAGCATTCAAGTTAAGGAGAAATTAAGAGCTAAAGGTAGCAAGACCTTCTTACCCTAAGCTTAATTGCTTTGAAAATGTGTATGAATTATGCATGACTTGTGTTGAAAATTTGTGATGATTGAAAGTGTGAATATGTGCTTTTGTTTGCTATGGCCATATGCATTTCATTATTACATGTTGCACTTTTATGAATTCACACTTATATTGAAAGTTGTCATGCAATTTTATAATGTGTGTTAGAAAGTTTTGCTACTGGGATTTCCAAAAATCTCAC
>JANTPZ010116808.1:0-12786 GCA_025593235.1 Vachellia pachyceras
ATCCGTGTTTCGTCATTGTGATCCGTAAGTAGAGATCTATCTATTGGGCATCTGTAAATTTTCTGATATTTTGGTCAACTGGTTGACTTTTGACTTTGCCTTTGACTTTTCCTTTGTCAAATGACCAAAATGCCCTTCAACTTTCTCATAATTACCATTTTGCCCTTACTTTCTCTACTTTTTCCAAAATTACTATTTTGCCCTTACCTTTGATACTGAAAGACCTTTATGCCCTTGGTCTTTTATTAAATGACATATGGGTCCCTTCCTATAAGGTTTCCCATCCTCATTTTGCTTCTAGGGCAAATATACTTAATTTTGGAATTCACACGGAACTCCGTGCCTGAACTGTCGGCCCTTAATCTTTCTTTCTTTTTGAGCCATCTACTTCTCGTCTCTAATTCATCATCTTAATCCTCATATTAGCATTTATTTCATTTAGCATGAAAATTATGGATATTACACTTCCGATCACGAGGAGCCAACATTCTTTCAATCACCTCCCTCTACCGGTACCCACGTGAACAGTCTCCAACAATAGCAGCGTGCTAGCGCCTCTTTGTTTCACTTTCTCTCTCTAGGGTTTGTGGCTCAAGACCGAATTCAAATTCAGAATGGGATGCCTATTCTGATCACGAGCACTTATATTTATAAAGCTCATCGAGTTCATCATAATCAAGGATTAATCTTTTATTAATCCTGAAAAACTCAAATTTTAATTTCAAAAGGATATTTTGAATCTAATCTTGAAATTCGGATTTCAGAAAGGATATTCTAGATCTAATCTTGAAATTTGAATTTCAAAAGGATATTCTAGATCTAATCTTGAAATTCAGATTCCAAAAAGGATATTCTAGATCTAATATTGAAATTCGAATTTCAAAAGGATATTCAAGATCTAATCTTGAAATTCAAAATGTGAATTCGAATTTTTGCAATCTTAATTTGGGTTAAAATGATCTGATCAAATCATATCCATTTAATTAACCTAAATAATGAGCCAACAGATTTAATTTATCTTTATAACTTAAATTGATGCTAGTTATTTAATTTATCAAATCAATTAAACTAACACACACAAATATTATTTACATAATATTTTGCAATTTCAAATTTCAACATCTATATATAAATATATTTAGAATTCGAATAAACCCTAGAAATAAAACTTATGTTGGGCTGTTCTTGCATGCAACCCTGTAGGCCCATATAAAGTTGGCAGTGGGCTAATCTCACCATAAGCCCACAAGTCGCAAGCGGTCTCTAATAAGACATTATGACTACCCAAATCATACGAGGATCGTTAACACAACAGAACCTTTTGTCACGCGATATCTCGATCAAGGATGAGGCATGGATGATGTCATCCTCCTATTCCCGACCATTACTTTCTTGATTCCTGAGTAGTCTGATCAAAGAAACAAAAACCCCTTTTCGTTACAACATGGCCATACATTTCTCAGACTCACTCATCGAGGGGCCCAGTAATATCTCTCAACTAATGTGAGGGACAAATCCCATCTTGATCACTCACATTCCTCCACATGAAAACCCCTAAGCCCGATCATAGCCTTTATAATCACACGGTCAAAGGTGACTTTTGACTAGGTCAAAGGTTAGCGAATCTCATATAGGAATCTATGATGATCTTAGGTCAAAGGGCATTGTGACGTGATTACATATGAGATAAGCTAATGACTTAATCTATGTAGCTTTCTCATAGCGGGTCGGTCCAACACATTGTACTCTTACAAGTGCCTATGACTCTGACTTGTATCTCCATACCTTATCAAAGTCATACTGGTATTACTTTATCTTTGTTCCTACATAGATAACTGACCAGGGACATTTAGGACAATATTCATAATTTTCCCATGGATGCAATTATCATAATAAACACTCAAAGTTTGTGATAATTAAATGGAGAAAATTCATTAAAATAAATAATGTGCGAAGTACAATGATTAGCCCTAGGGCACAATTTCCAACAGGAAGGTGCTGTCCAATTTTCCACTTGATATAGGAAAGTTAAAATAATGTTTTCCCATGCATGAATGAGAGTTTGAAAACAAGAATCAAGTGGTAAAATTGTTGGAAGTTGAAAAATCTATATCATGAAGTATAAGTGTACAGTCTCGGCCTGGTCTAGAATATGATGAAGATGATGTATTTTGATGATTTTGATGCTTCCAATGGATCCAAAATGAGTTTTTGTGCAAGGTATAAGTGGTCCCAAATTTATGGAAGCATTAGAAAAAGTTAGAGACAAGTTTGTGGCTCTAGGACTTAGAAAATTTAAGGGGATTATTAAGGGACGTTTTACATTGTTTCTTACTTTGGAAATAGCATATGTTTGATGGCCATTAAATTGTCCATTTTGTAGGCAAAGAGTTTATTCAAGAGGGTGAATTTTCAAGTGTTCAAGAGAGGTTCCAAAGTAAAGAAGAATTAAGAAACAAAGGTAGCAAAGATTTCTAACTTTACCTAACATTGTTGTGAAATTATTCTAATGATGTGCATGACCTTATGACATTGTGGAAATGTGTTTATGAGTGATATTATGTTATGGCCATATGCATTGATTTGTGCTTGGTACACATTCTGCATTGTTACACATTACTTTATAAACTCAAAGCATGTCATGCAATTTTTGTTTGTTAGTAAGCTTTGCTATTGGGATTTCCAAAAATATCACCCTCCCCCACTAGCCATTTCTAGATACAAGTTCATCAAAGGGTAAGGAGAAAGTTTATGAAGCTTGAAGCATGGATTTTGATGTGATTTTGTTATGAAATTATGTTGTAATGTAATAGTATTTTGGGAATTTATGTATGACATGGAATGCATGTATGATTAGTATGTGTTAGTTAAGAAACCCTAATTGCATGATTAAACATGCTTAGAAAGGATTAGAAGTTAGGGTTTCAAATGGTAAAGTTTGAAATTGGAAAATTTGGTTAAATATTGAAGTTAAGATAACCAAACCCATAACTTTGGCCTGTCGGGAAACAAAGCAAAGGGGCTCCAAATGAGATGAAATTTTACAAAAAAATATTTTATATTGCAAGCTTTAAAACAAGCTAAAGAAAACTGAATTTAGAGTTTCGTACAGAAAGTTATGAAGTTATAAGATTTGAAGAAAATCACTGAAAACCGTGGGAAAATAGAAAAATGACCAAATGAACAGTGTTTTTTCACGAATTAAACTGTATCAATTGGACAAGCTAATAACTCAATGAGGATTTTTCCCTTATAAAAGAACTTACAAGCTTCAAATAGAAATTGGAAGCACTCAATTTCAATTTTCCTTTAATTAATTATGAATTTTCAAAGTTGATCCAAACACCAATGAATAGTAACTTTCAAAAAGTTGAAAGTTTTCAAATTAAACCATTTGGACTTTTTAATCACTTTGAGGCTTCCCATTGATTCCAAATCAATATATAATAAAGCTAAGGGTAAATTAAGGTATGTCACATTTTATTCCTCTTTTAATCTCCATAATTCATTTACTAATATGAAGAAATAATTTCCCAAAAATACCCATGAAATTCGTCCAAACTTAACAAGGTATTTTTATCTTGTTCAAAACCCCTGTAAAACGTACTTCCGTCGGGCAAATAACTTTTAGGGCATTAAAAATTCATATAATTTCTACTAATACTCTAGCCCTTTACCTTTCCTCAATTTACCCTCCAGATTATCTAAAATTAATTTTTGAATAAAATTATATTTCTGGTGTTTTCGGGTATTTTTCCATCTGTTCTGGGAATTCACCTTTATAGTATACAAAACAATAATTTTATTAAATAATATAAATCCACTTATTTTTCTATGCCCTGAACTCAACTGATTGAGGTCTCTTGACACCTCAAATAATTATTTTTGGCCATTAGATCTTTAAAATTCTATAAATAAAAATCTAGGCCGATTTTTAACAATATGTTGAATCTCCCTTAATCAGTGAGTTCTGCTCTATCTTTTGGGCATATGTGAATTTTTTTAATATTTTGATCAACCTATTGACTTTTTGACTTTGACTTTGACTTTGTCAAATGACCTAAATACCCTTACATTTCTCTTAATTACCAAAATGCCCTTACTTTGTCTAACTTTTCATAATTTCCATTTTACCCTTGACTTTTTTGCCCCTGGCCTTTTGTGTAATGACCTTTTGGTCCTTCCCAGGAGGTCACCCATCCTTACACTACTTCCCAGGAGTTCTTACAAAATTCCATCTATTAAGGCAGGTCTGACTTTGGGGTTTTCAGCCCATTGGCATCATCATTATTTCGTACTTTCTATCTGTGCACTCAAACTCAACTTTTGACTACTGGTTTGACCCCTTTTTATCCAATGACCATATTGACCTTGGTCTTTGTACTTAATTATATTTATGTCCCTGGCTTATATTCTTAGTAATTTCAAAGCCTTAGGACTAAATTAACCAGGGCCTCTTTGGTCCATTGATATATTCTCTTTTTGTACTTTTATTTCTGGGCTTAATTTATCTTATAACTATCAATTTGGCCTCTATTTCAATTTATAGAAAAAGGGTGGATATTACAATTCTCAGGTTATTCCTTTCCCTCATTTAATTAATGACAATTGCTAATAATGATGACTCTGTGCCTTGTGAATGATTTAAGTGTGGGGTAAGAACCTCTCCAGTAGGATTTAGAATAGTTATGTTTCTTTCTAGGATGTTTTTTCCATTCAATAATCCCTTATTATTGTGCAGCCTTGCTCCATGAGTTTGATAGGTGAAAAGACTTCTTTTTTATGCTTGAGAATTGTGCTTGATGTTTGGTTGAAGTTATAGGATCAGGTACTGGTGTTTAGTCTTGTGTTTATGTGTTTTTTATTTTCTTTTGTGTTCGCTCTCTGTGATGTTTCGCTACGCTGAAATAGAATTTTTGTCATGGCTAAACTTTCGAGCTACCTGCTTTTTCCTCTCAAGTAGTGTTCGCCGCGACTAAATCAATCTTTGTCCGCAGCCAATTCTTTGACCTTTCATCTTCTAAAGTTGTTCGCTGCAATGAAAATCATGACTCTTCATTTTCCCACCCGTCTTCCTTCTTTAAAAAATCATTTTCATAATTCAGTTTCATTTCTCTTCTCCTTCTCCATTACTCTGCTCTCATTGCCTTCCGTCATCTTTTTCATCCACCGTCTTGTTTCACGATATTTTTGGTGTCGCCGCTACCCCGTTTATCGTAGTAAGTGATCGTTACCTGGTGCGAACCCACTAGGTAAACTTCCCAAGAACCCACAACCAATCTAAAATATACGTACCCCAAGAAAGCTAAATAGAGGTCAACGTTCCACTTGAACCCTTGAACACGGAAGAACAAGGACCCTAAGTGTTGGAAGACGCCACAAGGTTGATCAAGCCTTGATAAGTCTGTTAGTTCTGAAAGAACCCTAGAGAGAATCCTCTTAAAGTGCATAAACATGCAAACTTTCATTCAAAATCCAAGTCTCTCCTCAAAAGAGGCGTTACAAAGTATTTAGATGAAACTCACAAATCTGACCTAATTTGCATTAATTGCAAATATTAAAGTCTAATTAAAATGGGCACTCTCAAGAAAAAAGGAAAGTCAACTGTTACCTAATTTGCAGTGAATGCAAAGAAGGAAACTCTTAAGAAAAGGAAACTAGAAATCTACCTAATTTGCAGTGATTGCAAATAAGGATATTCTTAAATTAGGAAACTCCAAAAGTCAAATCTGCCAACTAGTAGGTAATTTTCGTGCAAATAAAAGCCATAAAATATGATCATCATTTAAAGCCCAAAATGTGCTTATTTAGGCCCAAACGAGTGCTCCCGTGTGAAGTACTTTGCCTATGCTCTTTAGTTCCATGTCTCTAAGCCCAAAACTTGATCCGTAGCTCCATTGTAAGCCCAAATGAAAGTAGTGACGTTTTTAGCTCCCTTGATTGGGCCACTTGAAATTTGCAAAGGCTGATTTGAATTTGATGCGTCATGTTGGGTCGCATCATTCCCTCTCTCTTCAAAGAGATTTGTGCTTGACTCTTCAACATGTGAGTAAAATAAGTGCACAATATTCCTTGAGGATAAAAATCCGTCAGGTGGCTTCTTTGGAAACAGATCTAAGAATACCTGAAACACAATAGAATCACAATAGAAAGAATGATTATCATCCTTAGTTACCAAGGAAGTATCCTGGTAATAATTATGAATCTCACTTTGCTCACAAATCTTTTCATTTTTCAATTCTCTCAAATCAAAGCTCTCTTTTTTTGTCTCTTTAATTTGAAAAGACTCTATACTCTCAATCTCTTTTTCATCTTCAAACACAGCTTTTCTCTCTATAATAGTCTCACAAAACTCATTCCCACTTGTATTTTCAATTTTCTTTTCATCATTGAGATAATCTCCTTCAACCACACTACCGGTACTTGGAATAAGGTGTTCTTCAATACATATTTCTGCATGATTTTCAACCTTCAACTCTTCTTCAACCACAAGATCAATACTTGGAATATGGAGGCCTTCGTCTAGATGTTTGACCTCAAGATCTTCCTCCTCCTTGGTTGCCTCTATAATAGTGGCATCAACAATCATAGGTTCAATCTCCTTTAAACTTGATCAACTTTTTGAAATTTCCCCTTGCTTGATTATGCGCTCATGCTTTGCAACTAAAGGAATCAAATCTTTGATATCCATGAAGATCTACATCCCTACAAAATTGGCTAACTCAGGATTAAGCCCACGTACAAAATGATCCTTAATCACCATTGGAGTTTTCTTCACACAAGCTCTCATCATAGCTAACTCCAATTCTTGAAAATATACATCAGCACACATGGAGCCTTGTTTCAACTCTTTCAACTTTCTATAAAACTCTCCTTTTGACTTTGAGTAATGATTAGACATCCATTGATCTGCATCGGCAGTCATCTTTTGAAGTCTGCTTAGTAATATCTGGAGATCCTACAAACGCTCTCTTTCACCATACATATTGTACTTTTTCTAAATTTTCTTTCAGTTTTTTTGCTCTCTCTTCTTTTTGATACTCTTTTTTTAATATTTTTTTCTTCCCTCTTTTTTTTTGTGCACCCCTATGTTTTTTTGAATTTTTTTGTTTTTTTCTAGTGCACTTCTCCTTTCTTTCACTGATAACAACAACTATCACAAAACAACTAACACAAGCAATCAGACCCCAGAATTTCCAGAAAACACGTTAATTTGAAAAGAATGAAACTCAACGTAGAAAACTTGGATTGAAACGAATCCAAAACGACTATAAAGATGAGACTTTGAACTATGAAAATGATCTATTAAACATTGAAAAACATGAAGGAAAAATGGACGAACAGATGGAGACAATTTAAAGACGAACAGCAATGAACAGAGACAAGAAAAGAACAAATGAACGAAAATAAAACTGGATGAACACAAAGATAAAACCTAAGTTTAGAACCGAAGCTCTGATACCAAGATGGTGCGAACCCACTAGGGAAAGTTCCCAAGAACCCACAGCCAATCTAAAATATATGCATCCCAAGAAAGCTAAACAGAGGTCAACGATCCACTTGAACCATTGAACACGGAAGAACAAGGACCGTAATGTTGGAAGACGCCACAAGGTTGATCAAGCCTTGATAAGTCTGTTAATTCTGAAAAGAACCCTAGATAGAATCCTCTCAAAGTGCATAAACATATAAACTTCCATTCAAAATCCAAGTCTCCCCTCAAAAAAGACGTTACAAAGTATTTAGATGAAACTCACAAATCTGACCTAATTTGCATTAATTGCAAATATTAAAGTCAATTGTTACCAAATTTGCAGTGAATGCAAAGAAGGAAACTCTTAAGAAAAGGAAACTAGAAAGCTACCTAATTTACAGTGATTGCAAATAAGGAAATTCTTAAAACAGGAAACTCTAAAAGTCAAATCTGCCAACTAGTATGCAATTTTCATGCAAATAAAAGCCATAAAATATGATCATCATTTAAAACCCAAAATGTGCTTATTTAGGCCCAAACGAGTCCTCCCAAGTGAAGTACTTTGCCTATGCTCTTCAGTTCCATGCTCTAAGCCTAAAACTTGATCCGTAGCTCCATTTAAGCCCAAATGAAAGTAGTGACGTTTTTAGCTCTCTTGATTGGACCACTTGAAATTTGCAAAGGCTGATTTGAATTTGATGCGTCATTTTGGGTCGCATCACTACCCTTCTTTCCCATTTCCACTTCATTTTCAATCATTCATTTATGCTTTTCTGTCGCTGTCACCGAGTATCCATTTTCTGTGATATTCACCTAGACTAATTTCATAATTCGTCATGACGGACCCTAATTTTCGCCACAGCCAACTTTAGCTAGTAGCTAATTTTCAAAAATCATATCTCATAAAATAAACATCCAAATTTTGAAAAATTTACATCATTTTAAAGCTTAGGATGTGTAGTATTTAACTGAAAAAGTTTAGCTCATTTTGAGCTCATTTCCTATTTTTATTTCTCACGTGAAACCGACCAGTTTTTTAGGGCCTTTGGAGCCTTTTAGCTTTGGAAATCAACTTTTCTTAAAATTCACCAAAACCTCTTTTTGGTTCATTAACCCACCTCTAACATGCATGATCACTTCTTTACCATTGCTTATCACTTTTAGCCCATTTTCATGCATGCATCATCACATATTTGCATGATACTTCATGTTGAAGTTTAAGGGTTACAATCACATCAACTTCATGGAGAGTTTAGCAACTCATATATTCATACAAAAATCATGCAAGCAAGAGCATCTTCTTCATTCATCTATAAACTTTTCCTTACCCTTGCTTGAGCTTCTACCTACATGGTTAGTGATGGAGAATGAGATTTTTGGAAATCTCAATAGAAAAACTAACTAATAAAAAAACATTGTGAATGTGCATATTATAACTTTAAACAAGTGTATGAGCATACAATATGTGACATTTCAAACTACAATTTATAAATACATATGGCCATAGCATCAAGTTCACATTTCATACACAAATCATCCACTTCAATCATCATTAAATCATGCATCATTCACAACCAAGTTTCATAACACATAAGTTAGGATTAGTAGTCTTGCTACCTTTAGCTTTGCTTTCCTTTTTACTTGAACTTCAAAGTTCTCTTGGATCCCTTCCAAGTGTGCTCTTGAGGGTCTCAAATCCCTAAAGATCATCGCATAATATCCATATGAACATACAACCATCAAGATGCCATAAAACTTGCAAAAAGGCACAAAACCCCCTTTTGGTTTTCTAAGAGTCCTACAAGTTCAAGACCTCATTTTTATGGCCCTTAAGGCTTCTAAAATCCATCACTTAGCTTTACCATACACAAAACATCATTTTAGAGCCATTGGAAGCATTAGAATCATCAAAATCCCACTCCTTCTAATTTGTACAGATTATCGAAAAAACAGCAAAAGAAGGGTTCTTGGATTTTTCAACTTTTTCATAGGAATACTTGTGTATTCTTGCTTCTAAATCATGATTCAAGCATCATATGACTCAAACACCTCTTTCTCCTATAAGACCTTAAATCGACAGCACCTCCCACCTTTCCTTAGGGTTACCAAAAATTTCCACAACAACCAACAACATATAACAAACTACTCTTTACTACTCAAGAAAGAATTTGCAACCATTTACTACCTCTAAAACCTTCTCTTTTCCATTTTGTTTTCTTGAAACCCTAACTTTTTATCTTCAAAAAGAGGGCTTTACCCAAGAAAAAAAACCAATAGAAGGTGTTAGAATAGGATTTGACCAATAGGGGGTGAATTGGTAAGATTACAAATTTAATATTTTAAAATCATCAAGCTGAAAACAAAGTCATCGAGAGAGTAAAGAGATGATGAACACAGAGATTTATCCTGGTTCGGTCTTCTTGAACTACGTTAAGTCCTTAAAGTACCTCTGAGATTTTCAAATCCACTATCAACAATGAATGAAGGCTTCACAACCATATACCATTTTGGGAATTCACTCCCCCTTTCTCTTTTCACTAAAACAGAGTGACACACTCTCTATTTCTATATCACTTTTTACCCAATGAACTCAAGGTCCCGTCCTTGAGTTTCTCATAGATTTACAGAATGATTTTTACCAAAGAATTCTCTCTCAAGAAATTGGATGGCTAATAATGAAGCTCAGATAGAAATATTGAAGAAATACAGAGAGTGAAATAAACAGCATTAAATGCTCAGAATGTTCATTTTTTTTCTTCTGTATTGAATACTTCCCCTTTTATAGTTGGAAAGTTGATGAATATCGGTTAGACTCCATTGAATAGCTGTTACTCTCATCATCAACCATTTGGTTTCTTCATTAATGGCATTTAATGCTACTGTGTCTGACAACGGTGAATTTTGCAGAAGAACGTTAAAGTCTTCGAGCATCGGACCATGCCTATGCTTCTTTCTTCATTTAATGTCTTAGGCTTCTACATTTATGAGAGTAGTTAGTATTCAAAATGTTGTTGCACAGATAAGGAAAGTAGGTGAGTAGAGTGGATATAGCGGGTCAGTAATAAAGGCTGCCAGAAAAGTAAGCATAACTATCTCAATGCTAGAGTATTGCTTGATAAATTTCAAAGAGAAGTTCAATGCTTTCATGCATTGCTCGAGTCTTTTGTGAAAGTGTTTGAAAAAGAATCAAATACTCGATTAAGAAATCTTGATGCTTGAGCACTAACAATGCTTCCTAAGATTGCTCGAGCATTCTGTGTAAATGTTGAAAAGACTCGAGTGCTAGATTATAGTGCTCGAGCATTAGGAATGCTGGAGCATTTTCAGAGAGTATTAGTGAACATTGAAAATTTTCTACCCGATGCTCGAGCATTAGATGCTAGTGCTCGAGCACTATCAGTGCTTACAGTATTTGCTTCCAGTGAGGAGTAAAAGATCACAATACTCGAGCACTGCCAAACTGTGCTCAAGCATTGGCTCTACTGGAAGCTTTTACTTGAAGTACTGCTTGACAGTACTTATAAAAGACTCAATACCCGATCACTGCATTACCAGTGCTCGAGCATTGGCTTTGCTGTCAGCTAATGCTTGCAGTACCTCATTGCAGCATGATTTGTAAACCTTGTTTTAGCCTAATGCTCGAGTATTGACTTACAATGCTCAAGTATTGACAACACTTCATGTCAATACTTGAAGTATTACCTGGAAGTACTAATTTTTGTTGAGTTAAAAACATACAGTGTTGAAGCATTGAATTCCAATGCTCGACTTCTGTCAATACTTTTACAAAAAATACTCGAGTATTTTCATGAAGTATTAAATCAAAACTCTACAGCTCAGATTTCAAAACACATTTCTAAATTCTTAAATTCTTTCTAACACATTAATCATTTTATTTTGTTATCATCAAAACAAGGTATCAACATTCTCCCCCTTTTTGATGATGACAAAACTATAAATCAACAATTTAATTAAAAAGTAAACCAGAGAGCATAGTATGAATCAGAGAACATAATGAACATGTATTGCATAAAAAACTTAATCACCAAAGATCATACAATCAAAGGTAGTTTTAACAAGAGTACAAAAGCTGTTAAAAAGAAATTAAAAACAAGTTTATCCCTAAAGTCAAAAGCAACATACTTTGATTTCTTCCCCCTTTTTATCATCAACAATAAGGGTTACTGAGGAAGAGAGTGTGTCATACATTAACTTAACCCTTAGCTTCATTATATGATGATTTAGAATCAATGGGAAGCCTCAAATTGATTAAAAAGTCCAAATAGTTTACTTTGAAAACTTTCAAATTTTTGAAAGTTACTATTCATTGTATTTTAGACCAACTTTGAAAATTCATAACTAATTCTATAAAAATTGAAATTGAGTGCTTCCAATTTCTATTTGAAGCTTGTAAGTTCCTTTATAAGGGAAAAATATTATTGAGTCGTTTTCTCCCAAATGATATAGTTTAATTCTTGAAAAAGTACTGTTCATTTGGTCCTTTTCTTTTTCCCAGGTTTTTCAGTGATTTTCTTCAAACTTTGGAACTTAATAACTTTCTGTACAAAATCCAAATTCAGTGTTCTTTAGCTTCTTTTAAAGCTTGCAATGTGAAATATTCTTATGTAAAATTTCATCTAATTTGGAGTTCACGTGCTCTATTTTTTAACAGGCCAAAGTTAGGGGTTTGGCCAACTTCACTTTGATAAAAAGTCAAACTTTTCATTTTCAAACTTCATCTTTTTGAAACCCTAACTCCTAATCCTTTTTGAACCATATTTGATCATTCATTTAGGAGTTCTTGGCTATCATATATCATCCATACATGCATAGGTTTCACATCGCACATTACAAATCCATGCTCTTGACAAATTCCTTGCTTTAACTTCGTAAACTTTCTCCTTACCCTTTGATGCACTTGTATCTAGAAATGGTTAATGGGAGAGGGTGAGATTCGAGGAATCCCAATAGCAAACATTACAAACAATGTATGTAGGATGAATGCTACTGAATGATAAGCTTGCCTTACATAGGCTCATGTTCACATAATGAAATGCTGCGTGCTCAATGTTTCGTGAAATGTACTTATGGCCATAGTAAAAACAAAAATAGAGCTTCATTCATTCATACATGCTTCACATAATCTAGCAAAGTACTAAAGCAAATCGATGCATAACATAAACATCACATACATACAAGTAAGTAAGTTCACTACCTTTTAGACTTTGCCTCCTCCTCTTGTACCTTGATCTTCTAACCATAGCCTTTTCTTTGTTACTTTATAGTCCTAGATAAGTAATGACATCATTAGA
>JANTPZ010116810.1:0-12080 GCA_025593235.1 Vachellia pachyceras
GTTGAAAATTTATGATGATTGAAAGTGTGAATATGTGCTTTTGATTGCTATGGCCATATGCATTTCATTGTTACATGTTGCACTTTTATGAATTCACATTTATATTGAAAGTTGTCATGCAATTTTATAATGTGTGTTAGAAAGTTTTGCTACTGGGATTTCCAAAAATCTCACCCTCCCCCACTAACCATTTTTAGGTGGAAGCACACTCAAGGATAAGAAGAAAGTGGTTGATTCATGAAGCAAAGTTCAATGTGCATGTTGTGGATTTTATTATGAAATTATGTTAGTATGTTTGAGGTTTGTAATGTAATGAAACTTGTTTATGTATCATGGACTTATGATAATTAGTGAATGCTTTAAGAGTACCTAATTACATAGGTTATTATGATGAACAAAAGTTTAGAAATCATTAAGTTGAAGTATGAATTTAAAGAAGTTGAAAATTTGGCTAAGTGAGAAGTTGACTAAACCTTCAACTTTGGCATAATGTGAAACAGAGTAAATGGATTCCAAATGTCCTGAAATTTTATGGAAAAATAGTTCACATTGCAATGTTTCTAATGAGTCAAAGATCACTGGAATTGGAATTTTATACAGAAAGTTATGACTGTTCAAAGTTGATGAAAAATCACAGAAAATCCTGAGAAAAATGAAAAATTACCATATGAACAGTACATTTTCACGAATGAATATGTACCAGTTGGACCAGTTACTGTTCAAATTAGTATTTTTCCCTCATAAAGGAATTTGTAAGCTTCAAATAGAAGTTGTAACCACTCAATTTTGATTTTTCTAGTATTAGTTATGAATTTTCAAAGTTGGCCCGAAAAACTGTGAATAGTAACTTTCCTAAACATGAAAGTTTTTAAGTTAGTCCCTTTTAACAATTTGAGTTACTTGAGGCCATAATTTGGTTCCAACTCATCATAATGGAAGCTAAGAGGGTTAAGTAAGAGGTGTTACAAAATTCGCCGCCTGACGCCCGTTTTACGTTGTGCACGCAAATTGAGGAATCCTGACGAGTCACGAGGGAAACGAGGAGATGCTATAGACTAAGACATGATGCCACCTAGGCAAAGAGGCCCATGGAATGGTGCCACACGAAAGATAAAGTCTACGGAAAAGTAAAAAGGTAGTTACCCACGTAAAGGGTACTTTATGGAAATGTTTGCCATCGGATCATGTAACTGGACCGGGCAAAGGCCCAGCCAACAAAATCTGACGCCAAGGGGTCTGAAAAGTCAGTTTTTTAGCTAGGATGTGGCTCAATATGGATCAAGTATTTGCTACTTGGTCCCCAAGTTTGAATATGCTACACACAAATTACAAGGGACCATATTAAACTAAGCAAACTCCTCTCTCTTCCTCTCCCATTTCTCACGCCACTTTCTCTCTCTCCTTGGGCAGAAAATTGCTCTCCCTTCTCTCTAGAAAACACTCCCTCCCTAAGCAAGAAAGAAAAAACCCAAGCTTCATAACACAAGGTGAGATGCTCTTGCAACCTAATCTCCCTCTTTTCTTGAGTTTGCCGCTACTACTACTACCACCTTCTCTTGAGTTGTTCCTTGAATGAGCCTCCCTTTTGAGGATAAAGGCTAGGACTTCAAGAGTTGAAAGTGGAAAAGAGAAGGTCTTAAAAGTAGTAAATGGTTGCAAACTCTTCCTTGAGGGGTAAAAGATAAGTTGTTGGTTGTTGTTGTTGTTTTAAGTTGTTGTAAAGATTTATGGAAAGCTCAACATTATGGGGATGTTCTGCCCAAATTTCTTTTGGTTTTAGGGAAGGTGTATTTGAATAGATCAAATTTAAGAAAAATGGTTTTGGAAGCAAGAAAATACATGGGTTTCATGAGCAAAGTTGAAAAAACCCTTCCTTTCCTTATTTTTGCTGTTTTTGTCCAAGCTATAGAAAAAATAGAAAGGTTCTATTTTTGAGCATTTTGATGGTTCCATTGGCTTCAAAATGATGTTTTGTGTAGGGTAAAGCTAAGAGATGGATTTTAGAAGCTTAAAGGGCCATAAAAAAAATCAAGTCTTGAACTTGTAGGACACTTAGAAAACCAAAAAGGGGGTTTTTTATGTGTTTTGCAAGTTTTGTTGCATTTTGATGATGGCATGTTTATGTGGATGTTATGCCATGATTTTTATGGGTTTAAAAGTTCCCAAAAGCATCTTGAAAAAGAACCAAGAACACTTTGGAAGTTGGATTAAAGGAAAGCTAGGACCTTGAGGTAGCAAAACTAATAATCTCCTTTTATGTTTAAGAAAATGATTTGTGAATGTTACATGAACTTTTATGATGAGCAAAGTACATGATTTGTGTATGAAAAATGAATTTTGTGCTATGGCCATATGCATGCTAAAGTGAAGTATGATGTGTCACATGTTTGTGTATTCATACACATGCCATAAAGTCATGTATGCACATTCACTTTGTTATGATTATGAGGTTTTGCTGTTGGGATTTCTAAATCTCATCCTCCCCCAACTACCATGTAGGTGCAAGTTTTAGCAAGGGTAAGGAAAAGGTCCTTGATGCATGAAGAGGGTGCCATTATTTGCAAGGTTTTGTGTACATATTTAAGATGATATACTCTCTTGATGTTTGTTGTGATTGTAACCCCTAAACATCCATAAGAAAGAGCCATATGAATGGGTAATGGTATATGCATGAAAATGGACTAAACTAACAAGGAATAATCATGCATGTTAGAAGTAGGTTAATGGATCAAAAAGTGGTCTTGTAGGAATTTATGAAAAAATTCGGATTTTAAAGTTAAATGGTTCCAAAGGCCCTGAAAAATGAATCTGTTTCAAGCGACAGTTAAAAATAGAAAATATGCTCCAAATGGGCTGAAATTTTTCAATTAGAAACTAAACATCCTATGCTTTAAAATGATATAAAGTTTTCGAAATTTGGATGTGTATTTTAAGAGATATGATTTTCCAAAATTTAAGGTAAAAACTGGAGCGAACCATTTCAGACAGTATGTGGTTTTTGAATAAACTGTATCAAATGGGCAAGAATTGGAACCAATGAGTATTTTCCCCTATATTTCACTTAATAAGAAAAACTTAGAAATTGGAATTACTTAGTTTAGAATTTTCTAGAATTAATTATGGTTTTTGAACATTGGGCCAGAAATCTGGAAAAAGGGCATGTGAACAGTAACCACGTTTTTCCATTTTTGAAAAGTTTAAGTTCACATAGAAAGCCCAAATTGAGTTATCCAAAGCCCAAGAGTGATTCATAAGATCTATAATAAGAAAATAGGGATAAAATTGGAGGTGTCACACTTGGTGGTATCAGAGCATACGTTTTGGGAAACTTATGTTCGTTATGGGCCCACAGTAACACTAAACTATGCTGTATTGTGTTGTTATTATGAGAAGTGGTTGATAAAATGAATTGCTTGCTTATGATTTGAGTGGAATAAATTATTTATATTCCAGATGGATGTATGAAAATAGATGAGTACGAATAGTACCGAGGTCACGCAACCCCTAAACGTGAACACCGAAGAGAAAGCATATGCCTCATATACTCCCGAAGTACACATGCATTCGGAACCGTCTGTCAACCAAGGTGCGATCATCGAGGATAGTTTGGAGGACGATTTAGAGGTTGAGATAGAAGAAGAATCATATCCCGAGATGGAAGAGGATTGGTCATCGGAGCCAATCGAAGTGGTACCTAGAGGCATAGCCAGCTCAGCTATTGAAAATCCCCCAGAGGAGATGCTCTCGGATGCGAGATCTAACATCATGGAGTCGATGCAGGACTCAACTACAGTGAATGAGGCTGCGCTAGTGCTTGATATTGAAGATAAGTATGATCTAGCTAGGGAGATATATTTGCGCGACATTTTATGAGCTTATGCTAGAGAGCTGTGGCAGCGCTTGTCCTCAGCAGGATGCAGTTACTACATGGTGTGGACAGATAAGGCTAAAGAAGCCTATGATCTCGAGCAAAGCTTCCCGAACAAAGAGACAATGGACGAGCGGATATACGCAATAATGGCAACTATCCCAGACCTAGCACTTCAAAGAAAGGCAGAGAGTCGTATTCTCTTTCGCTCTATTACCAGTTTCGTCATTTTCCTTAATAGGCTCGAGGACCTTATTTTGGAAATGTTTCCAGAGGATTAGATGACGAGATGTCATGGATATTTTGGCTATAATGGTGTGAACCCATGGGAATCAAAATAGAGAAGGACCAAGAGGTCATCCTAAACGAGAAGATCCTATACAAGAGGTATTAAGGAGAACCCAGAATATAGAGCGACAGAGGGATCCACCTATACCGAATGACCCAATGTAAGAAATCTTGAGAAGGTTGAATGAACAACAGCAGTTCATGGAACAAGTAAGGGTAGACCAAGCTCGACAAGAACAGGAAAGAGTAGCTGAAAGAGAAGCTACTATTTAGGTAGCAGTAGTAGCCGCTTTAGCTGCTCAGATTCAGAATCAAAATCAGAATCAGAATGTGCCTCAGCAAATCCCTCAGCCAGAGTCTGATCAAGTCCATGATCCCCCACCAATTCGAGTTGTTAGACCGGAGGATCAAGAGGAGGTGCAACAATGGGTGACAAAGTTTTGCAAGCATATCCCACCTATCTTTGAGGGATCTTTAAACGTCTCAATCGCAGAGAAGTGGACCACGCGGCTTGAGAAGATCTTCAAGGTTATGAATTGCCCTCTGAAGTAAAGGCACAGTTAGCCATTTACAAGTTGGAACAAGAGGCAGATAGGTGGTGGAACAATATTGAGCTGATTCTGCAGGCAAGGGATACCCCTGTCACTTGGGAAGTTTTCCTGGATCAGTTTAACGAGAAGTACTTTCCTAAGTCGATTCAAGATGAGAAATAAGCTAAATTCCTTATTCTGAAGCAAGGAAAGAAGGAATCATTTGATGAGTACTTGGCTAGGTACTTGCAACTGTCTAGATACTCGACGTATCTCCAACGTACTCATGATGAAGAATGGAACACCGAAAGGATGCTAAGGGGTTTGAAATCGGCTTTAAGGGAAAGAGTAGTCCCGATGAGGATAACAACCTTCAATATTGTTGTTGAGGTTTGTAGAGTGACGGAAAGTAGCCAGAATCATCATTCCCTGGCTAAAGCTTCAACCTCTACAGAGAAGCCAGGACCGAGCAGCATCGCAAGCAGTAAGAGAGGAAGGAGACCTCCGTTCCGAAAAGGATTTAAGAAGCAGGGAAAGAGAAGTACCTTTCCACGTAGCCAACAGACTAAGCCATTGTAATATCCGTATTTCTGTAGTTTGAACTAAATGCTAGATCGGTAATTACATGATGATTTAATGTCATGATTGTGTAAATATAGAAAAAGAAAATGCCAATAGATAAGGAAGATTATGGGTGACTAAATCCCTAAGCCTTGAGAATTTAAGTAAAGATGACCAAAAGGCAAAATAGTCATTTGGTATAAGTGACAAGGGTAAAATGGTCATTTCAATTAAAAGGCTCAAGGCATAAAATGTCATTATATAGAAAGGACATTTTGGTAGTTTGGTTAAAAGCCAACGGAAAAGTCAAAGTTGACCAAAAAGTCAAGGTTGACCAAAATGTCAAAGTGGACCAAAACGTCAAAATTATCTAAGGGTAAAGTTGGAATTAAGGAAGAGTAGAAAAAGTAATGGCATTTTGGTAAATATGTGGAAAGTATAAAGAATAATGGCATTTTCGTAATTAAGGATTTTTATAGGGCTAAAAGACTGATAAATAATTATTCGAGGTAGCAGAAGTCCTCAAATGCCAGAGACCCGAACTAAGAAAAGTTTATTTGGGTTATAAAGTAATTAATAAAAGTATTACACGGTACCCGGTGCGAGCAGTTTCGCTGTACAGAGAATAGCAGTGCCCGAAAAGCTCAAAAAAGTATTTTCTTAGAAAATTAATTACAGAAAATCCGGGAAGAATTTTGAGGAACGGACAAGAGCTTGAGAATCAGGGAAAAATATAGAATTTTTCCATGTCCTTAAGTCAAATTGGCCGCCGAAATCACATTTTACTGTGCTGCACGCAAACCGAGGAATCCTGAGGAGTTACGAGGAAAACCCGAAAATGCTTTGGGCTAAGACATGATGCCACCTAGGCAAGGAAGCCAAGGGAATGGTGCCACATGAGAGAGAAAGTCTCCAAAAAAGTAAAAAAGAAGTTACCCGGATAAAAGGGTACTTTACAGAAATGCGTGCCACCAGATCAAGTAACTGGATAGTAATGGGATTAGCTAGCCTAACCAAGTCTTAGAAGCCAAGCTAGAGAGTAATGATGACAACTTTTTCACTCACCACAAGAGCTTGACACTAGGCACAATCTCCTCCCTTAAGATCAAAACTGGTGGCCGAGTAAAAATCCTAACCATTCATTATTTCAAGAGCCTTTTTAATAAGTTAAACTCTCCATTTGGCTCTCAAAATTTCTGCCACCTCTCTCCCTCCATTTGATCAGATTTTTCTCTCCCCCAAGCTCCCAAAAAACATCATTTTGCTTCCTAGGAAGAAGAAGAAGAAGAGAGCTCTCACACAACCTTAAGGTAATCACCCAAACAACCAACTCTTTCCATTTCTCTACTCCTTGCAACTTCTACTACCTCTCTAATGGTTGATTTCCTTGATCAAAGCCCTCTTTTTGAAGATCAAAATTTAGGGCTTCAAGGTATAAAAATAAAAAAGAGAAGGCTTTTGAGGTAGTAAAAGGTTGCAAGTTCCTTCTTAAGTAGTAAAGAGTAGTTTGATATATGTTGTTGGTTGTTTTGGTTGTTGTGGAAATTTTTGGAAAAGCCTAAGTGTATGGGGAGGTGCTGTCCATTTGGAAACTTGAGAGGGAAAGATGTATTTGAGTGGTATAATGCATGGAAAGTGGTTTGGAAGCAAGAATACACAAGCTACATGATGAAAAGTTGAAAAATCCAAACCCTCCTCTTTGTTCTGTTTTTTTCGAAAATTTGAAAGAAATAGAGGGAGTGGGATTTTGATGATTATAATGCTTCCAATGGCTTCAAAATGAAGTTTTGTGTAGGGTAAAAATATGAAAGGGATTTAAGAAGCATTAAAGACTATAAAAGTTAAGTCTTGAACTTGTAAGGGTCTTGAAAATGCAAGAGGAAGCTTTATTGCGTTTTTGTGCACGTTTTCTTCCATTATGCTGTTTGGAAAATCATGTGCATATTATGACATGATCTTTAGGAAGTTGAGACCTCCAAGATCACTTGGAAGGAATCCAAGAGAACTTTGAAGTTCAAGTAAAAAGGAAAGCAAAGCTAAAGGTAGCAAGACTACTAACTTTTCTAAACCATTTTATGAACTTGTGGTGAATGATGCATTAATCTATGATGTATGAACTTGTTGTTGTGTATGACATGTGATCTTGATTGCTATGGACATATGCATGATAATGAAATGTTTGAATATGTCACATGTACTTTGATCATACACACATTTTGAAAAGTATTACATGCACATTCACAAGTTTTGTTAGTTAGTTTCGCTATTGGGATTTTCAAAAATCTCATTATTCCACAACTAACCATGTAGGGGCAAGCTCAACCAAGGGTAAAAATGAGGTTATTGATGGATGAAGATAATGTGTTTGCTTGAGTGAATTTGGTGTAAATATCATGATTGATAAGCTTTACCTACAAGTGGTTGTAGTTTGTAAACCATAAACCTCACATGAGGTAGTATGTGAATATGGATGCATGCATGCATTAAAATGAGCTAGGAAGGCTAAAGTATGATAAGAAACCAATCATGCATGCTAAAGGAAACTTCATGAACCAAAAAGAGGTTTTGGTGAATTTAAGAAAAAATTGGTTTTCAAAGCTAAAGGGTTCCAATGGCCCAGAAAACTGACCTTTTTCAAATGGTGATTAAAAATAGCAAAAGAGCTCCAATTGAGCTGAAAATTTCTAGTTAAATACTACACATCCTAAGATTTAAAATGATATAAATATTGTGAAATTTGGATGTGTACTTTAAGAGATATGATTTTCCAAATTTAAGGGAAAAACTGTCATTGACCATTTGGACATTGATGTGGTTTTGGAATAAACTGATTCAAATGACATGAATTGGAACCAATGATTATTTTTCTCCTATAGTTAACTTAATAATAAAAATTTAGAAATTGGAATCACTCATTTTTGAATTTTCTAGAATTAATTATGATTTTTCAAATTGGGCCAGAAATCTGGAAAATGGACCAGTGAACAGTAACAACGTTTTAAGAAAAAGAAAAATTTTCAAGTTCACTAAAAAGACCAAATTGAGTTATCCAAGGCCCAAGAGTGGTTTATAAATAATCAACTAAGTAATTATAGGGGGAAAATAGGAGGTGTCACATTCTCCTTCAAGGAAGAGGAAAGCCACCTCTGCCACCTCTCAAGGTCAAGATGAAGCCCAGTCTTCTACTCCTTAATAGCCCTTCTCTGCTCCATCACTTTCACAGGCAGCTATGCAGACTTTTATGCAGTCTGAGCTAAAGAGAATGGGAGAAGAATTCACAACTGCCATCACAGCATTGACACAATCATTTGACTCATTCAGAGACACTGTGACAGGGCAGCTTGCTTCTTTTATAGATTCTATACAGCACTTGGATAGTAGAGTTGGATCTCTTGAGCAGTTTTTCAGAGGGACTAAGACACCTCCTCCTGCTCCTCCTACTGGATCTGAGTCATCATCATCTAAGAGGTTGCTAGCTCAAATTGACTTCACTACTTGTGCTCAGTCTTTGGATCCCATTCCTGAACCTCCTCCTGAGACCTCTGTTCCTCAAATCTCTGCAATTCCAAACCTTCCCCCTTCCTCTCATCCTCACCCTATTTGACTGATGACAAAAAAGGGGAGAAGAATCTGAGTTTTTGAGTTAGTTTTGTGCTTTTTGACTTTATGATATTTTGATCTTGGAAATGTTTATGCTGCTATCAATTTTTTTTTTGCTGTCATTTCATCTGTTTAGATTCTGCTATGATTGTTGCCATAGGATGCATGCGATCATTCTGATCTTGCTAAATGTCATGCTTCTAATTTTTCAAAATTATGGCTTTGTCATCATCAAAAAGGAGGAGAAAGTTGATACATTGTTTTGATGATAACAAAAACCCAAAATAGGGCGAGAAATTGGATCTAGTTTAATGATTTTGAAAATATGTTGGATCTATCAAAAGAGTTTTGAAACTCAAATCCCAAGTTTTGCAAACTCAAGTTATGTAACTATTTTTCAAAACTAGATATTGAAATTGGAAGTTTTGAAAAGAAATTTTGTAATCAAGATCAAGAACTCGAGTCCTAGGTTTTCAAAACTTGAAGTTCTATAACGTGCAAACAAAACTGGAGGTCAAAACTTGAGGTTCCAACTTCAAGTTTTCTCATCACGTTATAGAACTCGAGTTTCAGGTTTTTCAGAACTCGAGTTCCACAACTGTGTCACAAAACTTGAAGTCAAAACTTGAGGTTTAAGCTTCAAGTTCTGTCATCATATTATAGAACTCGAGTTCCACAACTCACTCCTAAAACTTGAATTGAAAACTAGAAGTTTTGACTGGAAGTTTTCATAGAACTCGAGTTCTTTGTTTTTCAAACTTGAGTTCCATGTCTTGCGAAATTTTTTCAGTTCAAAAACTTGATTCTCAAACTCGAGTCCTCACTGAAAGTTTTCTAAAATTCGAGTTCCTAATTTTCCAAACTCGAGTCTCGAGGACCTTTTTAACTGAAGATATTTTCACATGTTTTAGAACTAGAGTCCTCATTTTCATAACTTGAAGTTTTACAACTGGTCTCCAAAATTTGATATCAAAACCTAAAGTTTCAAATAAAAGTTTTTGAACTATACTTCAGAAATCCCATTGCAAACTCGAGTTTTAATTGAAAGTTTTTCAAAAACTCAAGTCATACTTATAAAAACTGGAAGTTTTTCAATTGAGCTATTAATTTCTATGTGACAGAACTCGAGTCATGAAATCTGGTAAACTCGAGTTCCCTATTCTCTGATAGAACTCTGACACAGTTGAGTTTATGTTTACCAAATCTTTCCTTATTTATGCTTAGCTCTTTGAATTTCATCTGCTCACATAGATAATCTTGAAGATTCGGCTCTTAGCTAGTATCTAATTGCATGAATTTGGGTTTCCAAGCTAGTGAAAATGGTTCACAATGTCTATGTAGCTAGAACATCATTAATTAAAACCATTTGAATGATTAAGGGGGTTCAACAAATCGGAAAAAAAGAAAAAGCATTTTCAAGAGAACTATACAATGCCTTGCACGAACAAGGATTATCTTCAAAATAGTCAAAACCAAATCCTAGTTTCAAGCTCAAATGGGGGAATTAGTTTTCTTTATAAAAGGTGACACTCACGTTGCTAGATTTTTTAGTGATACCCTCACTACAAAATGTTAAATACTATGAATTAAGGGTTCCATAAATGTTAAATACAAAAGTTGGTAAAATATGATTGCTCATCACGTAATTTATGATATGAAATAATAAATGCTAAATTTAACATTCATTAAAAAAGGATTTCGACTATGGAATATAGTAATGGAATTCCGTTACTAATATGTTTAGTGACGGAAGCAAATTGGCCAAATTAATGACAATTTTTTTCGTCAACAAATGATTAGTGATAAAATTTCTAAATTTCATCACAATATTGGAATAAGCTACTCAGAAATTTATTGATAAATTAACAAGGGAATTTTATAATGTAAATTTTAAAATGACATGTGGCCTCACCAATGGATACCACATGTCACCAACCAACTATTTCCACCTCATCGCCGACCGCATATATGCTCTCGACCTCTTATCACACAAATGGGTTGCATTTTGTGAGCAAGCTAAAAGTTTAAAGTCATGACCTCTCGCGTACTTCTAATGCTTTTGCCAGTTCAACTTAGAAGAATCTACAAATTGTAAATGTAAAATTACACACATATAATGTTTCAGTTCAAAAATATAAATGCATAATTTCATATATTATCAAATATTTCTATTCAGTTTTTTAATTTACATAAATATTTACTAATAATTAATATCCTTTTTTATTAATTTTTTGGCAAAATAATATTTTTATAATATATTTTACGTTTATAATATTTTTTTTATTTGTATTATATATTTTATTTTTATAATATTTGTTTTTATTTATATTTATATATAATATATTATTAAAAAAATTAAATATACTATAGGATAAAGGTGCAATTCTAACAATTAAGTTTTACTCGAAAAGCGTCTAATATCATAAAGTTTTGGAATGTGCAAAAATATATATAACATTATAAAAGTGATGCACATTTTACAAAACTAACAGTTTTCA
Source organism: Vachellia pachyceras (assembly GCA_025593235.1). Lineage (NCBI taxonomy): Eukaryota > Viridiplantae > Streptophyta > Magnoliopsida > Fabales > Fabaceae > Vachellia > Vachellia pachyceras. The sequence continues at coordinate 11,346 of JANTPZ010116810.1, forward strand.
AAAAGGGTCATTAACCATTTTGGTCAACTGAGTACATATGGCATTTTTATTGTCTTGGGCAAAAATTTATTATGGCGTGGCCAAGACTGTCAATTACCAAAATATCCCCATTTATTTCTTCCCCTTTCGTGCTTTTGGATTCTTGCCAGATACTCTCTCCCTTAACACCTCTCTTAAAACTTTAAACCACCACCACCCTCTCTCCCTCCCTCCCCCAGTATTTTTCTTTATTTATTAAACAAATATATACTTAAAAACACATATACGCACAATATGTATATATATACATATATTAGTGCCTTTCTCCTCCGTATATTCCCATGGCACCTTTTCTCTCACTACTACTTTCGTTTGCCGTTGTCCTATCCATTTTCCTCTTCCTCCTTCGGCGGAGCCGCTACTAGAGACTCAATCTGCCACTGGGGAGCTTGGGCCTGCCTTTCATCAGTAAGACGCTTCAGCTCATCTCCGCCTACAAGAGCGAGAACCTAGAGCCGTTCGTGGACAAGCGGGTGATTGATCCCTCCCTCACTCTCTCGCCATGTCAAGCTATAATCAGGTACTATGCATAATGTTTTAATTTTGTTGAACTTTTGTAGGTTAAAGCCCCACCGCTAGGATTGAACATGAAGCTAGTACATCCAAAATTGGTGAAGATCAATTATTTAACTTTCAACATAAGGGAATAGAGTATGAGGAAGCCATGGCTGCTATGATATCTGGGTTTTGTAGTGA
>JANTPZ010116837.1:0-10465 GCA_025593235.1 Vachellia pachyceras
AGGGTCGCACGCAAGAACAGCCCAACATAAGCTTTATTTCTAGGGTTTATTCAAATTTTAAATATATGTGTATATATGTTGAAATTCAAAATTGCACAATATTATATAAATAATATTTGTGTGTGTTAGTTTAATTTATTTGATAAATTAAACAACTAACGTCAATTTAATTTATAACGATAAATTAAATCTGTTGGCTAATTATTTGGATTAATTAAATGGATATGATTTGATCAAATCAATTTAATCCAAATTAAGATTGCAAAATTTGAATTTAACATTTTGAATTTCAAATTTTGAAATTTAAGATAGTTCTTGAATATCTTTTTGAAATTTGAAATTCAAGATTACATCTAGAATATCTTTTGAAATTCGAATTTCAAGTTTGGATCTAAAATATCTTTTGAAATCCAAATTTCAAGATTAGATCTAGAATATCTTTTATTTGAATTTCAAGATTAGATCTAGAATATCATTTGAAATTCGAAATTCAAGGTTAGATCTAGGATATCTTTTGAAATTCGAAATTCAAGATTAGATCTAGAATATCCTTTTCAAATTAAAATTCAAATTTTTCAAGATTAATAAAAGATTAATCCTTTATTATGATGCACTCTATGAGCTTTATAAATATAAGTGCTCGTGAACAGAAGAGGCATCCCATTCGGTATTTTGAATTCTTTCTTGAGCCACGAAACCCTAGAGAGAGAGAGTGAAACAAAGAGGCGCTAGCACGCTGCTATTGTTGGAGACGTTCGTGTGGATAATGGTAGAGGGAGGCGATTGAAAGAACATCGGCTCCTCGTGATCAGAAGTAAGAACGCAGGAAGTTATGGAATCTGAAGAGATCCAGACGCAAAGGAAGAGACGATCTTGAAATGTAAAAGGTACGCCTTCATTTCCTCAATCTAAACGCCTTTGACAGATCCGTATTTTGGATTAGAAAATTTTAAATTCCGCTGCGTGTATGTACTAATCCCAACAAATATAAGTATGGTGTGTTGTTTGCTTAATCTAATGGTGAGCTTAAAAGCTAGAGTATTATATTAATAAAGCTGTTCATTTTAAAAAGGAATAAGGATAAAGAGATAAGCATGGTAAGAACACGAAGGATCCCGAATGTGGAAAGACAATAGGTTTAGGCTCGATAGGGTAACCCAATGCAAGAGATATTGATGAGACTCACCGAACAATAAAGGCTAATGGAACAGCTAAGAGAGAATCAGGTTCGCCAAGAGCGAGAAAGTATGGCAGATATAGAAGCCACTATACAAGCAGTAGCAGCTACAGCCTTAGCTGCTCAGAATTAGAACCAAAATGTTCCCCAGCCTCCTCCTCAGCCAGAAGCTGAACAAATTCTAGATCCCCCGCCAATTCATGTTGTTAGGCCAAAGGATAGAGATGAGGTGCAGCAATGGGTTAGTAAGTTTGGTAAGCTTAACCCACCTATTTTTGAGGGATCGGTAAACATTTTAGTAAGGACATAGAGAATCCTTCAACGGGTATTTGGCAAGGTACTTGCAGTTATCATATATTCAACTTTTCTCCAGCGTACCCATGATGAGGAGTGAAACACGGAAAGGATGCTCAGGGGATTAAAACCAGTGTTAAGGGAAAGAGTTGCCCCTCTGAGTATAACAACTTCCAACGCTGCAGTTTTGGTCTGCAGAGTGACAGAATGTAGTTGGAATCATTATCCACTGGCTAAAGCCTCAACTTCAATAGAGAGACCAGGACCAAGCAGTTAAAGAGGCCTCTTTCAATAGAGGATTAGAAAGCAGGAAAGGAGAAATAACTTCTAGCACAATCAACCTATAAAGCCTGCATTTCATGTGGTAAGAATCAGGGAGATAGACCGTGCTTAGCAAGCTAGATTGTCTGCTATAAATGTGGAAAGCCTAGAAACTGTGCCAGAGAATGCAACCAGGTGACAAAGGGAGACAGATCCTAAAGCTTAGGCAGAGTTTTTGTCGTTGCCCAAGAGGAGGCTCGTAAGTCACAGGGATGACACAAGGTAAAAGAACATAACTAATTAAGTTGTGCATACAGTATTTAGAATGGGTGCAAGCCATTCCTTCATTTAATATGGTTATGCAAGGAACCAAAATGAGTATCGTTACATTATGATTGAGTTAAAATGCACATATTTTCATGGTAATAAAGTGAGTATCGATTTAAATGGGTTGCTTGCTAACAATGTCTATTGACTGTGAAAGATGAATTTGGGTATTACATAGTAAAGAAACAACCCCTATACCTATCTTAAAATAAGCTTTACATCTGAGATTGAGACAAAAGGAAAGTCAGTTAAGGAAGAGATTCTCTAATAGTCCAGTAACATTTGAGGTTACTATACATCCTAAGCTATTAAGGAGCTAGGATATGATCGTGTGCTAGACAAATATATATATGTTATCAGAAGTAAAGCAATATGTTAGAATCACCTAGAAGTTTAAAAGAGTTATAAGAGAAAAAGGGATATGATAGATTGAGTAACGAAATCCTTTTTAGTGATTTTAATGCCAGATGTAAATAGAGAGTTAAGTGCGAATAGTTAAAGCATAGTTATGCTATAAAGGTACTGCTTTGGGCTGTATCTTATAGTAGACAAGTACAAGAATGAGTTGGGTAAATGTCCAACAAGCTGTGGTTAATTGTAAGAGGTATTAGCAAGTAGGTAGTACCAGAAGTGTTAGCGCTGATAAAAGACAGATAAACTATGATAGACACAGTAGCAGTAACAGCAAACTCAGTAACCTTTAATAGTAGCAAGAACTAGTTAAGAGATGGTACCAGCAGCTGAAACCAGAGATGATCAGTAGTAGATTACATGTTTTCATCGATAGCTACTAATCCTTGTCAATTAAAGGATTCCCATATAAGCAAAGTAAAGAAGTTCAGATGACCATAGTGCAAGAAGGTCAAGGGATCATTAGAGCTATCTAAAGCAAAACCAGATAGTATCTCATCAAGGTACAGATGGTTAAAAAGAGAAAGAAGTGATAAGGCATGCCCAGACCAATTAAGGATAGTAACACAAAATGGACAGATGCCTTAAGAGATGTGATCTAAATTAGCGATTTTTGCTGTTTCAGGCATCATAAAAGGGTGTAATCCTCAGGTTATATATAAAAGCAAGAAATGAGATTTACACTGCGATAACCAAATGAATTAGAAAGACAAAAAAGGTTCCCTAATTGGGATAAAGGAGGCGTTAGGATGAGAAGAGGAAGTACCCCGTAGAAAGCATTCCAGAGAATGCTTTGGGCCAAAAAATTATCTCTTTAAAGTTTGGGATGGTGATTTTTCCTATGCCATCACCGCAGTTAGGCATATGATAATTAAAGTCACCGCAGTTAGGCAAAACGCCATAGTTAGGTGATGATAATTAAAGTCGCAGTAGATAGGCGAGCCACTTCCTGATAGATAGGAAGATAGGCAAACCCTAATAGACAGGGATCAGGTGGGACCAGTTGCCTTAGTTAGGCAAGCTCCTTCCTTATAGATAAGGAGAAAAGCATAAAACATATTCCTGATAGATAGGAATCAAATAGGACTCCAATGGGAAACCATTATGTGCTTCCTATATTGCCCCACCAGAGAAAGCAAGTAGTAAAAGAAAGGCATATGAAGCAAACCATTCCCAACACAAAAGGAGAGAAAATGAGTTGACAGTAGTCAGGGACAGAATTCCCTGAAATATTAAGGTACAGATAAGCTAGTAAGATAAACAGAATGTAAATCCTGTCTCTGCAATATTATAATGAAGATCAGAGAAGCAGTAAGGATTATTAAATCATGAAAGATAGCAGTTTGGTATAGAGCAGACATTGGAAGAAATAGGCAAAGGAATGAATCAATGTCTAAAAGCTCAAGAAGTACAATAAAAGAGATGTGGCCTGAGAAGAATGAGTAAGAAGTACGAAAGGAAAGGAAAATGCTATGAAGAAGTCCTAAAGAGGTGAAGGGGAATGAGCAAGACCTAAGAAGACGTGTTAGCTTCTATGATTAATCTTGGGGAATTATCAGACTGGTTACCACTGAGGATAGGCGACATAACCTTAACTATGCTCGATGGTCTAAAGGTTCTAAAGGGTAAAATGACTCCAGTATCAATTGTTTCAAAGATAAGAAGAGGTGAGATGCCTCCAATAGTGCACTATAGCTCTTAAGGTCTGTAGACCCAGTTCACAGTAAGTAAGGAGCCTTATGGCTCAAAGTCATAAGCATTATGCTACTCTTTGGGACAAGAGAATGAGATGACCAGGGGTTAAGATTAAGATAAAAGGCGTCCTCATGATGGTTGGCTAGTATATATAGAGAGTATCCTTGATTATTTCTATAGATAGCCCGACTGTCAATAAGAATGAATTCATTCCAATTCCTTAGATAAGAAAGTAAATTAAGTAAAGAGCAAAGCTATAAGTCCTGAGTAAGTTATAGTCAGGCCAGCTAAAAAGTAAAATAAGCTTGAGAAGAGGAGTATGTTAGAAAGCTTCACAAATCAAAGCTTAAAGCCTTTAGCATGATTATAAGCAGATAATCATGAGGTTAGCTAAATAATGAAAGATCTAGAGAACACAGTGAAAGTTTCTCTGAACGATGAAAGCATAGAAGAGCCAAGGGAAGTAAGAGATCTTAAAAGTTCCCTATTGGAGTGCTAAAATTCAGAATGCTAAAGTTTAGTAAAGAATGTTATATCTCTCCAAATCCTATTGTGAGGATATAAGTATAAAGAAAAGAAAGAGAAAGAGAAAAGCCCTTTTGATTAAATCAACTCACTAGGTAATGAAAGAAAAATACTAAAGAGTGAGTTGAGGGCAAAGATGTAGAAAGTGCCAGATTCAGACAGATTCCCAGAAAAGCCAGCCAAGTCCGCCTGGAAAGCCAAACTTCAAGGGATTGGGCAGAGAGCAGCTTCACCAGAAGAAGAGGGAAATGAGCTATAAAGGAGCTAGAGCATAGTTAGCGAGGAAGGCCAGCTGGAAATAAGGGCAGGGAAGTGACTCATAGCTAAGGTCCCGCTACCAAAGTTAGAAAATAGTAAGGCTAACTAAAGGAGATTACCAATTGAATGTGAGGCATCAAGTAAGATTGCCTCAGAAATTTTATCTTTAAAAAGTAATGGTCAGCTAGAAAAGGTCAAGAAGCTCTAGTAAAGAGGTAAATTGGCATGATTATGAGATAGTGAAAGAATGACTTGAAGGGTAAAGTCGATAACAATGTGACAAATTAATGGATAATTCAAGCCAATAAGAGAAGTAAGGTTGGAGATCGTATGCTTTGAGGGTATCTCAAATAATGATAATAGGTTAGTCTTCTAGATTGAAAAGCCAGTTGAAGAAATGTTATGAGAACTTCAAAGTCGAGGCAACAGTTATCGGTTGGCCTTACCCCCGAAGTACAAGTCAAGCGTGTAAGAAAACTTCCTGTTTCCCAGTTAAAAAGTAAAAACCCAAATATAAATTAGAAAAGTGATCTTGTAAGAGCTAATAGGTCAGAGAAAGTTATATAGGGAAACAGAAGACAAAAGCTCAGGGTGATTGACTCGAATGTGTAAATTTCAAGGACGAAATTTATTTTAAGGGGGAAGAAATGTAATACCCCGAATTTCAGTAACTGAAATCAAGACCAAACTAATAAGTTATGAAATGAGTTAAGGTCCATAGATATGAGACATAGAGAAATAGGAAGTAAATGGACAAGAGAACCTAAGGACTAGCATATGAAATTTCAAAGTATAAGGTCTTGAAATTCCACAGTATAAGGATAAAGGGTAAAATGGTCATTTAGACCTATAGACCAAGGATATTATGGAAATTAAGCTTGAAAGGGCACAAAAGTGCTTCAGATATAAATATTAAGGCCAAATATGGAATTTAGAAAAGAGTAGAAAAAGTAATTGCATTTTGGTAATTTGACCAAAAAGTCAACCAAAAAGTCAAGGTTGACCAAAAAGTCAAAGTTGACCAAAAATCTCAGGAAAAGTTAAAGATGCCCGAAAGATAGAGTAGGACTAGCGGATCATAACCGTGTCATGGATTTCTAAGATTCAGCCTAGATTTTTATTGGTGGAATTTAGAAGATTAAATTACCAAAAAGTGATTATTTGAGGTACAGGGATCATCAAATTCTGAGACCCGAATATGGAAAACGTGAAGTAAATTTTATAGTAATTAATAAAGTTGTTATCCAATATGCGATAAAGGCGATTTCTTAAATCGGAGAGGAAAATACCCGAAAGCCCTGAAAAAAGGATTTTCATAGAAAATTAATTATGAAAAATCCGGGAAGCAATTTGAGGAACAGAAAAGGGCTGGAGTATCAGTGAAAATTCTAGGAATTTTAAATGCCCTTAAGTCAAATTGTGTTCCGGTGGCACGTTTTACGGTGTTTCGTCAGGATTAAGGAACCTAGTTGAATGTGGAACAACTCCAGGGATATTTTTAGAATAAAGATGGTGCCACATAGTAAGGATCATAAGGAGATAAAATGAGGAAGAAAATATCTCTAGAACAGTAAAAAGTGATTTACTAGAGAAAAGTTACTTTTACCGTGGTAACTTGTAACTGGATAGTAATCAAACTAGTTAGCCAAACCAAATCTTGTCCTCTTTTTTTTAGTAAATCTTTTTTCTACTTTTCTGAAGATATTTTTTCCCATTTAATCTCCATATTTTCCTCTTGAATATGATAAAATTGTTATCCCCAAAATACCCCTTGATCTCATCAAAATTAAAAGGGTTATTTATCCTGTCCAAAGCCCCTGAAAACGTGCAATCGGAGGGCAAAATACTTTTTGGACTTTAAAAATTTCTACATTTTTCACTGATACTCTAGCCCTTTTTCTTTTCCCAAAATGCCCTCTGAATTGTCTAAAATTAATTTTTTGAAATAAATTATATTTCAGGGATTTTCGGGTCTTTTTCCCTTTATTCAGGAAAAATCGCCTTAATCGTATATTGGGCAATAATTTTATTAATTACTATAAAATTCACTTTATTTTTCTATACCATGAAATCAACTGATTGAGGTCTCCTGATACCTCAAATAATTATTTTCGACCATTAAATCTTCAAAATTCTGTAAATAAAAATCTAGGCCGATTTTCTACAATCTGTCGAAACTCTATTAATCAGTGAGTTTTGCTCTATCTTTTGGGTATCAGTGATTTTTTTTGATATTTTGGTCAATAGTTAACTTTTTGACTTTGATTTTGACTTTATCAAATGACCAAAATGCCCTTACACTTTTTTTTAATGACCAAAATGCCCTTATACGGTCTAACTTTTTGTAATTCCCATTTTACCCTTGACCTTTTCACCCTTGATATTTTTGTATAATGACCTTTGGGTCCTTCCCAAAAGGTCACCCATCCTTACACTACTCTAGGGTGAGCATGCTTAACTGCGGAGTTCTCAGAAAATTTCTTTCGCTGAGCCAAGTCTGACTTTGGGCTATTTAGCCCATCGACATAATCTTTTCTATGCTTTCTATCTTTGGGCTCTAACTTGACTTTTGACTACTAGTTTGACCCTTTTTATCCAATAACCATATTGCCCTTGGTCTTTATACTTAATGATATTTATGTCTCTGGCTTACATTCTTAGCAATTTCAAAGCCTTAGGACTAAATTAACCAGGGTCTCTTTTGTCCATTGACATCTTCTCTTTCTGTACTTTTATTTCTAGGCCTTGTCTTATCTCATAACTATCAATTTGGCCTCTATTCAGTTTACAATAAAGGGTGGATATTACACTTTAGAAGGCAATTTTGTTGGAAATTGTGCCCTAGGGCCAATCATTGTACTTTACACATTATTTATTTTAATGTATTTTCTCCATTTAATTATCTTATTTCTTGCATTTTTATTATGAAAATTGCATCTATAGATGAATTATGTCTTAAATGTCTCTGGTTGGTTGTCTATGCGGGAGCGTAGATAAGGTAAGAGTAGTATGACTTTGATAAGGTATAGAGATACGAGTCAAAGTCATAGGCATTTGTAAAAGTACAAGGTGCTAGACTAACCCACTATAAGAAAGCTGCATGGATTAAGTCATTAGCTTATCTCATATGTAATCAGGTCACAATGCTCTTTAACCTGAGATCATCATGGATTCATACATGAGAATCGCCAAGTTTTGACTTAGTCAAAAGTCACCTTTGACCGATTGATGATAAAGGCAATGATCCGACTTAGGGGTTTTCATGTGGAGGAATGTGAGTGATCAAGATGGGATTTGTCCCTCACGTTAGTTGAGAGATATTACTAGACCCCTCGATGAGTGAGTCTGAGAAATGTATGGCCATACTGTAATGAAAAGGGGTTTCATTTCTTTGATCAGGCTACTCAGGGATGGAGAAAGTAATGGTCATGAATAGAAGGATAACGTCATCCATACCTCATCCTTGACTGAGATATCGCGTGACAAAAGGGACGTGCTGTGGTTGCATAAAAGGACACGTTGTGTTAACGATCCCCGTATGATTTGGGTAGTCGTAATGTCTTGCTAGAGACCGGATGCGACTTGTGGGCTAATGTTGAGTTTAGCCCACTGCCAACTTCATATGGGCCTACAAGGTCGCACGCAAGAATAACCCAACATGAGTTTTGCTTCTATGATTTATTCGAATTTTAAATATATATAAATTTGAAATTACACAAATATTATGTAAATAATACATGTGTGTGCTATTTTAATATTTAATTTATTTGATAAATTAAATAATTAACATTATTTTAATTTATAAAGATAAATTAAATTCGTTGGCTTATTATTTGGATTAATTAAATGGACATGATTTGATCAGATCAATTTAATCCAATTAAGATTGCAAAATTCGAATTTCACATTTTGAATTTCGAATTTCAAGATTAATCAAGATTAGATTTTGAAGATCTTTTGAAATTTAAATTTCAAGATTAGATCTTGAATATAATTTCAAATTTTGAATTTCAAGATTAATCAAGATTAGATCTTGAATATCTTTTGAAATTCAAATTTCAAGATTATATATTGAATATCATTTCAAATTTCAAATTTCAAGATTAATAAAGATTAGATCTTGAATATCTTTTGAAATTCAAATTTCAAGATTAGATCTTGAATATCATTTCAAATTCGAATTTAAAGATTAATAATGATTAATCTTGAATATCCTCTTGAAATTCAAACTTGGTTTTTTCAAGATTAAGAAAAGATTAGTCTTGGATTATGATGCACTCCATGAGCTCTATAAATATGAGTGCTTGTGAACAGTAGAGGCATCCAATTCTGAATTTAAATTCGCTCTTGAGCCACAAAACCCTAGAGAGAGTGAAACGAAGAGGCGTTAGCACGTTGCCATTATTGGGGACTGTTCGCGTGGATACCGGTAGAGGGAGACGATAAACGAAACGTAGGATCCTCGTGATCAGAATCAAAAACGCAGGAGGTTATGGAATCTAAAGAGATCCAGATGCAAAGAAAGGGACAATCTCGAAATGCAAAAGGTGTGCCTTCATCTCTAGGATCTAAATGCCTTTGACAGATCCGTATTTGGAATTAGAAAATTTTAAATTCCGCTACTTGTACGTTCTATTCCCAACAGTGGTATCAGAGCTAGGTTAATTGTGCATTTAGATTTAGTTTGTGTGATTAGCATGAGATGTATGCTTTCTTGAATTCATATGTGCGTTATGACTGAGTATATGATATATAGATGATATATAGGTTCTCGTATCCTTGAAACATGTATGTTGTATATGCACTTTAATTTTGTATATGATACACCATGTATGCGTTTTCAAATCTGTTCATATGAGGGGATATATGTTCGTATAAATATGATACATACACAACTGCAGTTTCGTTCTCATGAATATGTTCATGCATTCATACGATCACGGATTCGTATATGATACGAATCTACAATACATGTGATGTATTGTTATGGTCATGGGTTTATATGCTCTATTAAATCCAGAAGAGTTTTCCACAATAAAGAAACTGGATTTAAAATTTAGCTCCTGGGGGCGATGCCCCAGAGACCCCGGCAAAGGCGCTGTGTAATATCCATAAATTTTGATGCTAGCTAAATTAAATGCTAATTCGATTACTAGGAAACAAAAAGAGAAATCAGAGGTAAATAGTACAGAAAGAAAGACTATAGGCCGGAAGTCATAAAGATAGACCTGGCTTAGTACACGGAGTTCCATAGGAATTCCAGAATTAAGGAAAATTGCCCATAGTGATATGAGGATGGGAAAACCCTCAGGAAAGGGACCCATACATCATTTAATAAAAGACCAAGGACATAAAGGTCTTTTAGTATCAAAAGTAAGGGTAAAATAGTAATTTTTGGAAAAGTAGAGAAAGTAAGGGTAAAATGGTAATTATGAGAAAGTTAAAGGGTATTTTGGTCATTTGACAAAGGAAAAGTCAAAGTCAAAAAGTCAACCAGTTGACCAAAATATCAGAAAA
>JANTPZ010116838.1:0-10658 GCA_025593235.1 Vachellia pachyceras
GTCAGTTTCTGCTGGTTGGGCCTTTGCCCAGTCCAGTTAAATGATCCGGTGGCACGCGTTTCCGTAAAGTACCCTTTATACGGGTAATTATCTTTTTATTTTTCCGGAGACTTTCTTTCTCATGTGGCGCCATTCCCTAGGCCTCCTTGCCTAGGTGGCATCATGTCCTAGTCCATAGCATCTCCGGGTTTCCCTTGTAACTCATCAGGATTCCTCGATTTGCGTGCAACACCGTAAAACGGACTTCCGGCGGCCAATTTGACTTAAGGACATGGAAAAATTCTATATTTTTCCCTGATTCTCAAGCTCTTGTCCATTCCTTAAAATTCTTCCCGGATTTTTCGTAATTAATTTTCTAAGAAAATACTTTTTCGAGCTTTTCGGGCACTATTGTTCTCCGTTCAGCGAAACTGCCTGTATCAGATACCGGGTAATAATTTTATTAATTACTTTATAACCCAACTAAAATTTTCTTAGTTCGGGTCTCCGGCATTTGAGGACTTCTGCTACCTCAAATGATTATTTCTCAGTCTTTTAGCCCACTGAAAATCCTTAATTACGAAAATGCCACTACTTGCTTATTTTCCTCGTAATTACCAAAATGCCATTACTTTTTCTACTCTTTCTTAATTCCAACCTTACCCTTGGTTGACTTTTGACATTTTGGTCGACTTTGACATTTTGGTCGACTTTGACTTTTTGAGTTGACTTTGACTTTTTGGTCAACTTTGACTTTTTGTTGACTTTTGACCATGTTACCAAAATGTCCTTATTATTTGATGACATTTCATGTCCTATGCCTTATTACTCAAAATGACAATTTTACTCTTATTATTTAGGCCAAATGACCATTTTGCCCTTAGGTCATTCTTACTTGAAATTCTCAAGGCTAGGACTTAGTCGATTATCCTCTTTCTTATTTAGGCATATTCCTTTCTATGGGTCTTAAACCCTTTCATAATTCATCAGTTTGGCCTTTATTTCTGTTTACGAAATTTGGGATATTACATGAGAAGAGAGGGAGAGGAAGCTAAAAAGACAGGAAATTTTGAAAATGATGAGAGCAAAAGACAAAAAGCAACCTTGTGACATTGTGACGTGATGGTGGCCGGCTAACAAACAATAAAAGCAACCTTGTGACATTGTTACGATTCCTATATGAGAGTGTCACTCAGCTTTGTTAGTCAAAAGTCACTTTTAACCGAGTGACAATAAAAGATATGTTTGGGCTTAGTGGATCTATATATGTAGAGGAATATGAATGATCAAGAGAGATATCGCTGGGCCCCTTATTGAGTGAGTTTGAGAACTGTACGGTGATACTGCGATGAAAGGAAGTTCCATACCTGTAGTCAAACTACTCAAGAATCAAGAAGCAATGGTCAGGAATAGGAGAATGACAATCTCCATACCTTATCCTCAACCGAAATATCATGTGACAAAAAAGACGTGATGTGGTGGTATGATAAGTTGTATCAGTTTACGTATCATCATGTAAATTGGGTGGTTGTAACGTATTGCTTGATGTCGTTTATGACTTATGGGCTCGCATAATCACCAAACTACTACCAACTTTATATGGATCTATAGGATTGCGCAAAAAATGGCCCAACACAAGCTGAATGTCCAGATTCAATACATCAAGATCCAATGAATATTCTGGAGATGGTATATGTATATAAATATGTCTTATATGTATATATATTACATATATATGATTCATTGAATCAAGAACCTAAGCACAATTACGATAATCAACATGTGTTATTCCAAATTCTTTCTTTGGTCAATTCTCCAGGGTATGAGTTATGATAGAGTGCAATAATATCGTTTGATCTATATAACTGACCCCATATAGTGTAACCAAGCTTTGTTGGTGTTGTTATCGTTCATTCTTCAGTTAATTCTCTAGATATCATGCCCATTTCTATATAAGGAGTATGTAACTAACATAAATCCTTTAGAGAACCATATTATAGAAGCTAGCTTTTAGAGTTGCATAACTAAGAACGGCTCATCAACTCTATGTCATTCTTTTGACACTTCACTCATCTCTTCTTGATCAACCTCTCTAATAAGAAGATATTTTCTATATGTAGCCCTCTTCGACTAGTTGAGAAATTCTTAAAGGAACGTATTTCAAAAACTAGCCGTTTGAAGTGGGGAAACTAACCATTATTGTGACGTAATATTCATATGTAACAAATATGCTGGGTAGGAGACAGGAGATGTTGATGCATGGCAGCAGCCTGGGGACACATCGGATAAGGAAATCGTCATCTTTGGGTGCTTGTCATATCACCCAGTTTTTTCCCCCTCTTTCTCCTTTTCAGTTGCCACGCCACAAAGAGACAAGTTTTTTGAAAGGTTGAGACAGGCCCCTGTTATAATGCATATCCCAAAGAAATTCCCATCTTGTGATCTTCTATATTTCCAGCGCGGAAGGAACATGGTGGTTGTACAATAATGTGGAATGCAAGTTGAGATCGCCTTCCAAGTTGTTTCAAACTGAGGCAAATGGAGAGCATCTTCCAAGTTTTTTCAAGCTAAGTGTTGATAAGTGTAAACAAGAGGCGCGTTCGAACTGGTGCTAAAAAGAAAAAAAAGCTACCTCAAGTTGTGGGTTAGCCTGCCGCAACCGACGGTCTAAATTGCAGGGATTTATATGACTCGCACTTTGACAAATTTGAAAAACCCCAACCCAAATTCGTTATGTCTGTCAACCTGCCATTTATTTATTTATTTTATTTTTTAACATATAATATATATTGTAAAAATTTTAATAACTTTACACAGTTATAAAATTAAAATAATTAAAATGAAGTTAATGGATTTCAAGAAAATATCTACAGAATAAACTTTCATATATTATTTAGCAATTATAATATCTTTCTTGAATTTTAGGGAAAATCTCAATTAAATCATGTTAAAATAACAAAATTCATATTCAAGATAAGAGGCTTGATTAGGAATTTATGAATGTTGTTGCATGACCACTTTGCTTTACCTGCTCCTTCCCTCTCTCAATTAAAATCCCTCTTTCTCTCACATTGACGACGGCCTCCTCAGTTATTTCATACTCTCGGGCAATAATCATCTCAGTTCTTCACTACTGGTTCAGTTGAGAAAATTGTTCTTCTCTATAGAGTCGGCCATGATCGTGTCTATTAGACAAGAGCGAATCAATAAAGTGTATTCCATATATCTTAAAACGTTTTCTTTTCTGCAATTATAACACATCACATGCTTAACAGAGTGTGAGGAAGACTACACCTTACATGGGCTTTGTTTTTCTTGACACTTGAACAATAAAATGCCTGTTTTTGGTTTGTTTCTCATTTTCCTGATTTGATGGCTTCTTCAACTGTTGGCCAAAGTGGTCGGATGCAAGCTGTGGGCTTTCGAAACATTACTTGCTAGTGTAATTTGTGAGCATCCATTCCATTAAAATGAATTTGTAGATATCCAAAATTAACCTGTGGAAGGGCAAATTGATTCTTTTTCCTTTTTTTTTTTTGCCGATTTCTTCTAGCCTCTGAATGCTTCTGCTTATTTGAAAAAAGATGTGTAATATGTTGACGGTTATAATAATTGAAGAATTGAATTGTCACCGGGGAAGAAAGGAGCATTTTGCCATATTTTTTAATTATAAAGGATACTCTAGTATTTGGATGACATTCATAAGTCCTTAATCACGCCTCTTGTTCTTATTAGGAATTTGTTAGAAGTGTAGGCTTAAATATGGATATTGGTATTTTAAATAGATTTAATTAGGATTTTCACTAAATTTTATGTATTTTTTTAAAAAATACTTATTGTTGACACATAAATAATAATAAAATTAAAATATTGAGACAAATATATAAAATTTTGTATTGTATAATTCATGAAGATTTAACATTTTCAGAAATTTACTTTAACAATTATATTTTAAAAAATATATAAATTATTTTTAAAAAAATAAATGGGAAGGACTAAACTAACCTACAAATTGGAAGGTGAGGGTATGTGTAGCCCACACTGAAAATGTCAGGACTTGATTGATACACTAAATCTTGCGGGTGTGTGTGATTGGACCCCACCAGAGAAAGGAGGGGTCGTGCACTATTCTCCACCCGACAAATATAATTGGATCCGTTTGGTAACGCAGTAGAGAAGTACTTAAGGATATTTTTACATAAGTCGACGTAAATATATGGATGAGATTATCTCATTTTTAAAAAAACACCATTAAATATGATTATAAGTGCTTATGGCAATTTACCAAACGACACGATTGACTGCTATGCTTGACCTAGGATTGTACTCATTTGTCTAGTTGGAGGCTTTTAATTTTATTCGTAATATAATATTAATATAATATTCCAATCGATTTTATTCTTAACAAATCAAATTAAAGTCACGTGTTCAGAGGTAGCACTCTTCTCTTCCGTGTTGACAAATATATATATTTAATGTCTAATGTTTATATTAAATTTCAATTTATCCTTTCAAATTAAAAAGTGTATTTTTTTCCTCTTAAAATGATTGAATTTTCTAATACTCCTTTAACTCCAAATATATGATCTCGTTAGAAGCACAATTAGAACGGAAGAATGAATGGTAACATAATGGCTCATGAATGAAGGATCAGTTTGGTTTTTAATAATAATGCTCCTTAAATGTTTGTAACTTTTGTAACCTCTTATTAAGAGGCTTAATGCATTTGTCTGGCCCCTAACTAGTTAAATAGGAGATATATATTGTATGTAAAGACAGAAGAATTTAAAACAATGAAAGCATTTTTAAAAGTCTCAGTTTGAACTCGTTGGTTCATATACCAGCAATTTTGACTATAAACATGGTATTATATTGAAGACAAGATGTCGTAATAATTTCATAAATTCAAGGTTTTTCTTGATAATTAATTTAATTATAAATTTTTCTTTTAATAGAATTTCACTTGCTTATATATCATTGACAACTTACCATGGCAAATCCAATTATTGCCAGACGCAATCACATGCTCGAGAATTTTGCTAAACCCAGTATGATTGTTACTCCACAGCACTACTCAACAATAATGTAAATACTAAATCATTGCCATAACAATATTACTTTTAAGTTAAACATGAAAAATTATTAAAACACTACATGCGAACGAGAAGTGGCAATTACGGCGATATGCTAAATCACCAAAACAAATTAAACAAAAGAAAAAGAAAAAAAAATCGAGAAACGAAGAGAAGTGTTGGAGCCATATTCTAGCAGCTTATTTTAGTCCAAGCCCAAAATGAGAAAAGATGGGGAGTTAGTAATAGATAAAAAAAAATGGAGCAAAAAAAAGTAATAGATAAAAAAACTGCATTGCAAATAACGGGGTTGGGTTCGAATCCGTATTGAATGAAACGACTCAACCTCGAATATGATTGTGATATTAATAGGTTTGTTTGGCAATGTTTTTGCACTCTCAAACTTTGTTCGACAGTATTTTTTTAAATAGAAATAATCTCCTTCATATATTTACGGAAGAGAAGAAAGCTGACAGTTGGGTACATTTCTGACCATTGCCAGAAGTAGAGATGATTTCTGGAAAATTTCACAAGTTGCCCCAAAAAAGTGAAAATTGCAAGTTCATGCACAAATGAATGAGTAATGAGAAACCGGTCAAGCCACCTCTTCTAATTTGTACAAAGAAAATATGAAAGGACAAGAGGACCCCAACAAACACTCAACAATCCCCTGAAAGATGGATTCTCTAGAAGAATACTACTCATTTCGTTTGTATCAGTGCACATCCTAGAGAAGAGAGATAGTACTAATGTTGGATTCCGATTGATCACCAACTTCCACTTACAGAACCAACATCAGAAAAACAAAACCTTGTGGAAGTGTCAGGAGTTTAACTCCTCTAATTAAGTAAAATTCAAACATACAACAGCAGAGAAATTTACTGAAGTAATGGGGAACTGACGCAACTTTAGAAAGAAGTTACAAGACACATGCACGGAATGACATAAAACAAAGAACATTTCCTATGTTTGGGCCAAGAAAATTTGAGAACCCATTCTAAGGATCCATAATTCGGAGGCTCTATAATTCGGAGGCCTGAATGTCGAAGTGTAGCCACTATAACACGCAAACCACTGTTGAATATAGTGCAAGGAGTTAATCCATCACTAGCAAAGGTTTCGATCGTTGATGGGAGGAGTTTACATCTAATGCCTGACAGAGTTTCAAACATGATTATCCCGTATGTATACTTTTGCCAAAAACAACATAAAAAGGGCATCGTTTGTTATCATTGCTGATGTTTGGACGAATCTGATGCATGAAAATTTTAACTTTTTCTTCGTCAGCCAAATAATAAAGCGCTATGTTATAAGAAGAATGGTTGCTGAAGGTGCTCATCACTTGCCAACTGAATCCGGAATGACAATAATTCACCAGCCAATTCTTATGTTTATCACTGCTAGAGAATCATCAATGTAATTGATCAAAGGTTGTATGCCACGTTATAAGAAGAAGAATAGTTGCTGAAGGTGCTCATCACTTGCCAACTGAATCCGGAATGACAATAATTCACCAGCCAATTCTTATGTTTACCACTGCTAGAGAATCATCAACGTAATTGATCAAAGGTTGTATGCCATAAGAATGAAGTCACAATAGCCAGTAGATGAAGAACAAAACACATTGGTGTCACGTAGTTTGCTGCCGATTCTTTGATGAAGTAATATCACAACAGCCAGTAGTGAATAAATGATACTATTTTGAAAAAATTACGTCAACTTGCTTCAACATTATGGTGGCCGAATCAAGAATAGTGTTGCAATCCCAAGCGTTGAAAATAAGAAGCCGAAACAATTAATGAATATAGACACACTAGAAATAGATAAAGATCCAGCTGAAACAGCAGTTGAAATAAGAGAGCTGGACACTAGTAAACCATCTTTTTTACTGGAAATTTTATTATCGCATGCAGCAACACTAGTACGTACATGCATGCATAGAGAGAGATATCACACTAACATAAGTGGGGCAAAAAGGGAAAAAGCACAAACATAACAGAATTAACAATAATCCCAAAGGCAACTCATGCCTGATACTATTGTTTGTGTCTCTCGCCGAGAACAGAGAAGGCATTGATTGGAAAATACGACAGATCAGCGGCAGCAGCATCTCGCTAACTTCTTGATGATGTTGTAACATTTCTTCGCAATCCAAATGAGAAAGCGTAGTGTATAAAACCCCCCTAATAGACAAAGAACCACTTTCCAGATAGGTACAAATGCTTCAGATCCGAATACCGTTGATTCATCAAGATGTTTATCGACAATAATTCCTACGGCGGTATAGTACGCAGCTGAGAGAAAGAAGAGACAGAGAGACATGCCCATGGATAGCATCCATATCATAGCATTATTCTGCAAAGGAACTCCACTTACAAGCAAGAGGGTGACAAAAATTGATGCACAGAAACAGAGAGTAATGTAATTTACATAATCCTCAAAGCTATCGGTTACTTCACGATCTAACTGCGATGGTGGTGGTGATGGTAATGTTGAGTCCTGCTTAATGAAGTCATTCGGTGGATTAATTAAAGCTTGAAAGGTTATCGTTGCTATAAATATAGATGCTGCGCTCAGATTCCCTCTCATCACTTCTAACCAATTAGCATTGCCCCCAGGCTTCAACAGATTTCCAATCCATTCAAAAATTTTCATGAAACAATTCCCAATACACTCGAACATCGTTCTTTCGGATTCTTCCATGTCGTCCGTTGTCAAAATGAGTTTTATTTCATTACTTTTCCAGTCTTTTGGACTGCGATCAAGGATATCGTGGGCCGTAAGGCCTTCCCCGTTCTGCTTCTTTTTTAGTTGTCTTATTTCTGGAATTGACAGCAGATACCTTACAAACTATAAGCACAAACACGTAAGTGCATTCTGATCAATAGCGATAGTTGAATGCATTGTGTTCATAAATAATCATGTTCTTATTTTTCACAATCTTTGTTTTTAGAAAAATAAGAACATGATTATTTATGAACACAATGCATTCAACAATCTTTTCTTTTATCCTAGAATACCACGGTTTTGACATAAGCCATGGAGAGCAACTTCCAATAATCACGTTTTTGCAATTCTATTCTACCTAAGAGCTATTTTTCACAAAATCTATTTTTATAAATAATTTTTCTAAAATCTATTGTCTAAAAGCTAATCCAAACGTGCTTTCATGCCTCAGAATTAGCCAATTGCTATATGTTTGGATATATAAAATCGAAACATTTATGTTTCTTCGTGGCAGGATAAAGTGAATTAACAACGTATCTTAAGATGTCATGTCTATTAGGATTAGATTTTAGAAAATAGAATAGAAAATAGATTTTGTAGCATGGTTTTGGGGTTAAAAGTATTCTCATCGGCTTACCAAAACCAAGGTTTTGCTTTCAAAACCATAGCTCCGGGGGCTAAAATCTCTTTTGTGTTTTGAATTGGTGTTTCACTACTCCGCTTTTGAAACTTTTGTTCAAACCAAAACCTTGATTTTGAAAGTGCTCCCAAACAGGAACATGTCTTTGGGAAAAAAAATTATTCCCTGTAAAAAATTTGATAAACACAGTTGAAGTTAAAATATTACTAATTCTCGCTGTTAAATAAAGTGTATCCAATCCATTACACAATGGCTAGTTGCAATGTTGAAAGCGATGAAGTGGGTTGTGAATAATAAAGTAATTTAATAAGCTTAAAGTCATTCCTAATATAATAAAAACAAATATTACATGCAAGTAAGCTTTTTTTTTTTAATAAAGAAACAAGAAGGATAGAAGACCAAAATAAAGTATTACATTTACCTCATCTCGCTTGAACTTGACAGCCAAATGGAGAATGGTGTTGCCAGCAGTAAGATCAGGAAGCGTAAAGATGGGAGAACCCGGAGGGTCACGAGCGGTAATATTAAGAGTGGCATGGTCCAATTTGATCAAAGCTTGTAGAGTCTCTAAATGGTTGTAAGTGACACACAAGTGAAAAACAGTGGTTTTATCTTTGTCACTAGGACGCAGAGATTCGGGCCAAGCTTTAATCAACTCTTGAACCACCTCTTTCCTCCCTCTCATTGCTGCGTAGTGCAAAGGAATTCTCTTTTCGTTATCACGAACCATGCAGGGCTGGTTATTAAATTGAAGCAGTCTCTGCACGGTCTGCAAGTTATCCTCTGCAGAAGAAGCCAAGTGGAGGGCTGTTCTTCCAGCAGAATCCACTCTAATGGCGAGGTCGCGATTGTGATTGAGAAGAACCTCCGTGAATCCAACATGACCTAGCAGTGCTGATACGTGTAAGGGATTAGTTTTACGATCTTGAATTCTGTCAAGGATTGTTGCGTCTCTCTGTAACACTTGTTCCAAAGTTTGTTCATCCCCACGCCATGCCTTGTGGAGATCTTCCATTGGGTCTATTATGTTGAGTTGCATAGTTGCATCTGTCAAAGTTAGATATGCATAACCATATGGTTCCCTTTCCTTTATATATATATATAGAAGGCTTATTATAATCTAACACAACCTAGTCCAATAAAAACCCAACAATTCACGTCATTTAAATTATGGTTAGTTAATAATTCATATGAAACCATTCACACTTTATTTTGCTTTTTTTTTTTAAAAAAATAAACCATGTGAAATATTTCATGAGTCATTAGCTAACTGTAACTAAAATGATACGGGAAGTCTTTTCATTGCACAAAAAATTCAGATGAGGTGGCATACTGAAATATGTAGGCGTTTCTCCTCCTGCATTTTTTAACATTACTGACAAATGAGTAAAAAAAAATATGGGTTAGCTTCATTATAAGACTCCTTTTAATTATTTGCATTGAAACTACCCTCGTGGTGGAACCCATTTTGAATATGTACAATTGAGATAGTCTTAAAAAAATTATAGATTTAGGGGAAAAAATTATATTGAGTTTGTACATTTAAAGCCAAAACTAACGGAATTGGAGGACGTATAATGACGAGATATGGAACACTTTTTACATAATCACAATGTGTCTTCGGGACAAAACGAATTCAAAAATTTTAATAACGCACCCAAGGTCCGTCATAAATTCTATGGAATTTATCCGTCATAAATTCTATGGAATTTATTGATTAGCTGGTGCATATAATTATTATGTGATCAGATTAGTGATGACAAGAATATGGATTTTAGATAAAATTTATTCATAAAACGGATTTTCTTGAATGATGATTCATCCCACCTCTCGTTATTTATCTTCATCACACCTCTAAAACAAGTATTGACAGATATAATTGATTGGCGGTAATTTAGTGCTGGTTCGGGTCCCAACAAAGATTTTCGTAGAAATTCGAAATATTTGGTCGTAGAAAAAGTTGGAATTTATACCAAAATGATGAATTATTAAGGGCTTATTTGGTTGGGGGGAAGAGGATGGAAGGGGAAGAAAAATGAATCCCTCCTCTTGTTTGGTTTAAAATTTTAGAGGGGAGGGGACCCAAAATATATCCCCTCATTCCCTCCCCTTCCCTTATTTTCTTTCCCTCCAAATTGGGGTTTTTTTGGAGGGAAGCCAAAACTTATGACCATTATACCCCCATCAATTTTACTATATTCTCATCCATACCCCTGGTAGGTTAAAACGCATCGCTTCTC
>JANTPZ010116839.1:0-10258 GCA_025593235.1 Vachellia pachyceras
CAATATGGTATGCCTCCAGAAAGCTTGTTTTGTGAAAGATCAAGTATGCTTAGGCTCTTCAGCTTGCATATATCCTCAGGAATAGAACTTTCTAGTTTGTTTCCTTTTAGGAGGAGGACCCTTAAATTCAACATTGACTTGAACCACCTCGGAATTTGACTTGAAAATCTATTCTGTCAAATCCAAAGTTAACAACAATGGAGATTTGACCAAAACAGAAGGTATGGGTCCAGAAAAATGATTGCTCTACAAATGCAAGTAGCTCAATGCTGGCATATTCAGGCAACTCGGCAAAGTTCCATTGAACCTATTTTGAGAAAGGTCTAGATATTTGAGCTCAATTAAGCTGCAAAATTTTTTTGGAATTGGATCTGTCATTGAATTTTGGACAACATAAGATAACCCAAATGCTTAAAGTTTCCAATCCAACTAGGTATTTCACCATTTAGTTGGTTTACACTTAACTCCAATATTCTTAATTCTAAACTTTTAATTATCGCATTTGGTATTTGTCCCTTGAAGTTGTTGCTTCTAAGATCCACAGTCAACAAAAGAGTGAAATTTGAATCTTTTGGTAAACATGGGCCACTTAAGCTGTTGTTTGCACTACAAAAAAATGCTTTATCCCTGCGAATTTTGACTAAAAATCCGCATGAAAAAGTTTTTTTTCCTGCGGATTTTTATCCCCAAGTATAAAGTTCGTATAAATTTATTTTCATGTGGATTTAAATTCCGCAGGTAATTACCTACGGATTTTTTCGCAGGTAAAGTTCACATGAATATTTAGAAATTTTTTTAAAAAAATATCTTTGATTTTATTATCATTTTGTAGGTAAATTTCCTACAGTTTATGATGGCAGAAGGTCGTAAGTTTGTTTTTATAAATATATGAATATTTGATAGTTTACAATATTCGAATCAGTATAATCATATCATGAAAATAAGATAATTTACAATAATTAAATATTTCAATGATTAACTAGATACAATAAATCAATATAATCAGATAGTTTACAATAGTCATAAGTATAATCCTGCCTTACAGCTATTTCAATAATTGATCAGATACAGTAAATCAACTTTTCAGGAACTTCATTTCTCCTCCTCTTCTACTTCATTTTTAAGTTGAACTCAAACTCCGAATCGCATAAACATCCAAATGCCAAACCAACATTGATAATTAACAGTATCGTCCTTGAACTTCCCTTTCGTTATCAATTTCAACAAAATGTAAATAAAAAATTAAAGCAACCATAACCAGATGATCCCTAAAGCAACCATTCCTGGAGCAAAGCATGCAAGTTCATCCATCTGCATGTCCACAATTGAATGAAAAATCATAAGCATATTCAAGTCATCACAAGCAAACAAACAATGCGGCAGTAACGGTTAAGGTACCACAATGTTGCAAGTTCATCTATTCTTCTCACATATATAAGCAAAAGAAGACGGTGTTGATTAATATAATAAAAACTCTTCATGCTCTATATAGGTGTAATTTACTGTCATAAAATGAGTACCAAATGTAATAGTTCCTTCTGAAAATATTAGATATCATCACAACTCAACATAAGTCCACTGCAAAGAATTTACATGTCTTTACAATTTTTCTTCAGATATATACATGTCTTTACAACTTGGAACCTGGAGGAAAAGTTATAATTTTTCTTAAGATATTTACATGTCTTTACAACTTTCTTCAGAAATGTGAAAATGCTTTCTCCATCAACAAAAAATTCATTCTCCACCATCATTTCAGGTTCCTACAGAATCCTCATTCAACTTAGAAACTAATATAATTAAACACGCTTCTACACTTTATTAGTTCAAACGAGCATAAGCTGGAATCAGGTGCAGCAACTAAGAACCAAACAAGCACTAAACTTTTCTTCAACCCAACACTTTATTAGTTCAAACTGGCATAAGCTGATTGTTTCACAACCTCTTTTTCTGTTTTTTTATAACGCAATAGGGAACAGATGCATACTTGTAGAACATGGTAGAGTCCATTTGTAACATAGCATGACAATTTGACAAATGCTACAATAGCAGCAAAAAATGAGGTAACTTCAAAAATCAAAATGAATCATCAAATAAAAGTGCTATAACAGGACAGGAAAATAATAGTCCAGGAATTTACTTGTGACCGGGTACATGCGAAAATGATAGTATCGATCATTTAGCCCTGAATTCTGCATCTTCCATGTGCAACAAAGTTATCGAACTAAAGCATTGATCGCAAGACCTCTTTTATTCGACTGTACAGTGAGCAAAAACGCAGCAATCCATCGCAAGACAGCAAATTGATAAACAATCCATCAGTCATTAGGAAAAATTGATAAACAATCCATCATGATTCAACTCTAGAACCAATCACATTCCCAATGATTTCACGTATGCGATACAAATTCTACTAAAGAAAGAGGCTACTGGTAGATAATAAGATCAGTCATAGAGGAGAGAAAGAAGCCACAAATAGGGATGATTAAAGACTAGGTTATCCGGTAACGAAAATAACAAATAAAATTCCGATTTAGAGAGAAATAAAGGTACCATTGGGACTGTTCCGCGAGTAGCGAACCAATAATCGGCAGTGGAGTTGGAATTGGAATGTTAATCCTGATATTTTTAAAACCTCCGATGACGTCCACAGGAAAAGGGAACAAAAATGTACAGTGAATATGGATTCTGTAACGCTCCTCGCCTCCGGTGGCGTCCGTCTTCTGTAACCCTCTCTCACTCGCTCCCTTTCCTGAACCCCAAGCAGAGGGAAGATCTGAGATGAAAATGTAAGAGAAAGAGAAAAAGGAAGTAGCGATCTGAGATAAAAAAATAGTCGAGGGTGAAGGACCAATCAAAAGAACAGCTACAATCATGGGCTGGGGGTCACTGGTCACAGAGACGGAGAAGGATATGGAAGCAAGCAGGGGATAAGAGTATTGAATATTATTTGAAAGAGAGAAGAAGGAAGACCCAACGCGGCGAGGGAAAATCGAGAGGGAAAAATTTTGAAAATAATATTTTTAAAAATCTATCATCCCTGCGGATTTTGAATCCGCAGGTAATTTTTCTTGTGAATTTAAAATCCGCAGGAAACATACCTGCAGAATTTAAATCCGCAAGAAATTTACTTGGGGATTTTAAATCTGGAGGTAATTTTTTTGAAAAAAATAATTTTTCTTGCAGATTTTAAATCTGCAGGTAATTTTTTCGAAAAAATTAATTTTTTCTACGGATTTTTTTTCAAAAAAATTAATTTTTCCTGTGGATTTTAAATCCGCAGGTATTTTTTTCAAATTTTTTTAAAAAAATTAGTTTTTCAAAATCCGCAGGAAAAATACCTGAGGATTTTAAATCCGTAGGAAATTTACCTGCGGATTTTTTTCCTCAGGAAAAATCCGCAGGTATATGGTAATTTTTTACTAGTATTGACAACTTCAAAAATCTCAAATCATTGCTACCCTTCCCAAATTCTTGGGGCAAGTAGCCAGACAAATTGTTATTGGACATATCTAGGGGGTTCAACTGCCTCATGTAACCAAGTGAAGCTGGAAATCCACCTTGCAATGAACTCGAAGACATGTTCAAAGAAAGCAAGTTGGAAAAAACATAGTCCACATGGGTTGGGATTTCATCATTAATATGGTTATAGGAAGCATCAAAATATTGCATATTGAGTAATTTTGAGGCAGAGTAAAGCTCAAAGGGACCAGTCAAGAAGTTGTTCTTGACACTAAAGAGTATAATTTGGTGTTGTTTTCCAAAAGCCACTTTGGGAAACTTCCAGAAATGTTCAAACATTTTAGTTCTAGAACTCTTAGGTCACATTGATGAAGAAGAAAAGAGGGTATAATCTTGTGACTGCTTGCTTCATTCATAGGGTGACATACGGACCTTTAGTCGCCTAAGTCCGCGTCAAAGATTTTAACTTAATTAATGTAGTATAGCACCAATCCGGGATCATATTCACTTTGATAAGTCGAAAAACAAAATGAAATCCTAGTAATTAAATATGAGCAACCTAAACTGAAAGCTAATTTGAGGAATTTTTATGTTAATCTATGAATTAAACTGAAATTGAAATACTTCTTTTTGATTTTTTTAAATATGAAAACAAGTGAATCAAATGAAGATAAATGAAACACAAATAAACAATGATGGAAATCAATTCTCCAACTCAACAACGTATGCATTCATCACTTCAATAGATATGGGAGTTAAAATAATGAATCGAATAATTATAATTAAACTTTAATCTAACAACCGAGCCACCTCGAATAGTCATAAAATATTTTCTAAACTTCCAATTTCTAACTGCCATCAGAATAATAAAATGAAATTAATGATAATAAAACCAATGTTTAATTGTAACTCTTAAATTCAAATAATAGAATTAATGCTAGTAAAAGGTATTTTGATCTAAGATTCTAAACCACGTTAGAAAATAAAAAAAATTACTCTAAATTCAATATAATGTCAATACCATAAAATTATATTTGAAATTAAAGTTATTATCAGTTCAACATCAATTGCTAACAAAAAATTTAGTCACAATAATTTTCACAATATAATCAAATTTAAGCAATAAAAATAGTTCCAACAGTTAGAAAAACTATCCTAATACCTAGAAATTGTTAAACAATTATTGGATAAAAAATTAAAGCAACTAAAACTTCCCTTTGAAGACTCAAGCTCCTGTCATTATTGTTGAATTAGAGAATTAATACATTAGCCAAGCCTTCCCATCAAGAATTCGAGAATTCCAAACGTTACACGATGGCTTGGTCTGCGAACGTTTCAGCATGCAGAGTTGGAGACGCGTGGGTGTGGTGGTGTGCGTAATCTCCAGGGGTGGGGTGAATGCGAATGAATAGGGGAGCAGGCATGCGTCTTTTTTTTTTTTAATTTATCTTTTGATCCCAATTTTTTCCAAAGATACCTACAAAAAAATTGACATTAAGCATTAAAAGTTCCAAAAATCAATTATTTAAGAAAATGATAAAAAGTATGACAATTTACCCTTAACTAGCTAGCTTAATTTCATGTAATTATCATTAATTATAATTAATGTGATTAAACTCAATATAAGTCCAAGAATAACACTAAAATCCTCAAAAATGCTACAAATTCACTTAATAAAATATGATTATTTCATAGGGTATTCGACAACATTGAAAATATTCAGTTGGAAGGAATGGATGAATTGGGGATTTTCAGTTTCAAGCTTTAGATTAGGGTTATTGGAACAAGAGATCGTGAAGACCTGGTGGCTGGTGTAGTTAGCAAACAAAGAAAATGATGTTATGCCAGTGAAAGAGTTTTCTTCCAAGGTAATGTATTCGAGGGACTTTAGAGAATTGAAGAGTGAGGAAGGGAAGGGTCCTTCAAAACCATTGGATTGAAGATCAAGTTCATGGAGAGACGTCAAATTACTCAAGCAGGGACGAAGAAGTCCCTCAAACTTGTTGAGGCCAAGGGATAATACTTTCAGATTCTTCATATTGCACAGCCCTCCTGCAGCGTATAAATTTTTTATTGTTAAATGCTTTAAGTGATGGTTTTCGAGAAAATAAAAAGGAAAAATTTAAGTGATGCCTCAAACGTTGATATAAAAAACTTGGGTTAAGGAGCAAAATATATATCCAATATCCACCCAACAATACAGTTTTTTTAGATATAAAAATACTCATGAACTTTAAAATCAAGGCAAA
The DNA here is from genome assembly GCA_025593235.1 of Vachellia pachyceras. Lineage (NCBI taxonomy): Eukaryota > Viridiplantae > Streptophyta > Magnoliopsida > Fabales > Fabaceae > Vachellia > Vachellia pachyceras. The sequence continues at coordinate 5,712 of JANTPZ010116839.1, forward strand.
AATCGCATGAAAAAGTAAAGAAGTATTGATTTTTACATTTGTGTCAATTTCCCTTTGATTTTAAAGTTTATACGTATTTTTTTAAATGACATAAATTCGTAGGTATTTTTGCACTTAACAAAATCTTTTTAAAGAATTGGTGGGTGCACGCTAAACCAATTTATTATGATCTTAGGGTTTTAATATACAAATATAAACCTTGTTGTGGCAGCGAGCCTTTTATGCTATTGTTATAAAGAGACAATGTCCGCAAGGCGGTTAGAGATATGAGAGACCTGTTAGAGAATTCCAAAGTCTTCGAAGTGCTTGAATGAAGATCATCTGCAAAATATGAAATAGAAATATTAAAAAAATCGTCATAAAAAAGAAAAAATTATGCTAAGTTTTATGTCCTTATATTGTAAGTCTATATATATAGACACCATTAAGTAAAAACGCCATGTTATTCAACTCTAGTCATATTTTCAACGATTCAGAAGCTTCAATTGTTTTTTTTTTTTGTCTTGAAAACAAGAACGAAAGAACATGATATGGCATCATCTAACATAGTTTGCAAGTTGTCCGACCTAATCTCACCAAATAGTCCTGCTCCAATAATAAAAAAATCATTAATTAGTTTCACTTAATATGTTCTGAATAAAAGTTTGTGGGGAGAAGACAGAGACCTGACAAAGAATATCCCATTTTTTCACTATATGCTTCCTTCCTCGCTTTGCTTCAATTATTTACATGGGCTTGATGGTTGTTAGGATGTCATTGGATAAAGATGAAATGGTCACATTTGTTGAAATTGATGTTTCTGCTTTGACGAAGACGTTTGTGGTTTTATGACTAGGCTTGTTGGTTGTTATAGGTAATACTGGGAAGTTTCTGCTATATATATGCTAAGCTTATTGACAATTATTGATTGTCCTTTTTCTTTTTTCATTTCTTTTTTTTAAATCAAGTTAAAGGAAGAGCTACTTGGGTGATTGAAACCCAGAAATCACATGAATCACAGGTGCATAATGATAAAAAAGAAATAGTCATGTTAGAATTTATTTCTCACAATTATGTGTGTCGAAATCCATGTGCGGTAATTGGGTTTTTATGTTTTTTTTAATAATATGATTAATTAAAAGAATACTTAAGATGTAGTATTTTGTTTTAATCATGGCAAAAAAATATATTTTGTTTTTATTGTTACGACTGACAACATCAACAAATTAAAGCTTTATTCCATTGTTGGAGTCAACAATATAGATAATATAGAGCAAATAGTTAAATATATTGTTAATAAAGATTTCTCGCTTAATAACCTCGTTTAGCATTCTCTTGGGTCTTCATCTACCTTTTTAACTAAGCTTCAAACAGCTTGATCTACTTTTTTCACTTGTGCATTCATTGAGTTTCTCTAAACATATTTACACTACATCAAATGATTTTTTTACCATTTTTTCTAATATAAGCGTCACTCCAACCCATCCTCAAATAATTTTATTATAAATCTGATCTTTTCTTGTATTACCATATATTCATCTCAACATTCTCATTTTAGTTACCCCTACTTCATGTTCATGTAGCCATTTCAAAGTAAGAACCTTAACACTCAATTATAAAGGAAAATACAAGTTTGAATCCTACAAAATGCATTTATTGAGAGAGCTTTAACCTTAATGCTTTTTGTCTGACAAAGATTAATTCCAAGTTTAAAGTGATTTGGAATAATTTGGGTTGGTGCTTAACTGAACTAGACCTCGTGCTGTCTTGTTTAGCCTGAGGTTTATACCAGACTAGACCTCAGGTTGGGCTTCAACCCGGTCTAGTATGATCCATACACACCCCTAAATCATATTATCTCTCCACCATACATTGTCTCCCTTCCACATATATCTTTTCTCTGCTTTTCTTATTCTCTCTCTTATCTTATCTATCCCCATAAATAAATAAGGGTATTTTAAAAAACTTACATGTTTTATGTATTTATTGTTACTAACTAATTGTAACCAACTTTTTATCAACATGTTTTGATCAAATATTTCTTATTAAAAGGGATAGACAAGTAAGAACATATTTTAAGAAAAATTATATTTCTTACAAATGAATTACTTTTAATTAGTTTTAGTCAATGATAGTTTGGTTTGTTATGAATAGCATTGAAGGAAGGAGTAGTCAAAAAGTGAAAAAGAAAGAGTGCATGGATTGGCATAGAATTAGCGGGTCGATGTAATCGGGCAATCAATAATTGTTTCCCATTCCTAACAACCAAGAAGCCTAGAAATAAATCTTAAATGCTATCATTAGAGTCCATGAGCTGTAATTTTGCCAAAAGAAAAAGGTAGGAAAAAGCCCATGGGAAAGACCTTTAAAATATGAGGATATCAAATCAAAAAAGAAAAAGAGCATGGACGAGCAGTTGTTGCAATATTTTTTTTTACATATTTTTATACTAACCCATTGTTTTTCTACCTTTTATTATCACCTTTTTATATTTATGAAGAGGGTTGTGGGTTGTTAGGGAAGGAGAACAAATAAATAGGGTTGTGTAGGTTACAAAGGCGCAAGTCCATTCATTATTTTTGCAAGTCATCCTTACTTTGTAAGAAATCATGCTCACTTGTGTTATTATTGGACAAAATAACTAGAAACAAAAAATATATTCATATTAATCATATTCAATATTCTTCTTTTTTTTTTGTCAATGTTGAGGGAAATCATGCATCCACTTTTGTTATTTTATTTGGTAATAAACACTTTTGTTAATTTTTTACTAATAAAACAATGAAAACAAATAAGATATTCAAAATTGGCACATTCGCTGATCTGATCCGGCCGCCATCCTTACATTTTTGTTGTTGTTAAAGGTCATTTTGGCAAAAAATCATGCATTCTCTTTTAGAAAAATTTCAAGTCTTCTGTTGGAAAATCATGCATTATGAATATAATTATGTTGATGTCTATGTTGTAAGGATTAGAACACACATGCACTACTACAGAGTATATTTTTTACTACTGAAATTAGCTTCCTTTTTCTAAAAAGGGGAGTAAAAAGTGAAGGCGGTGGCATTTTTGAAATTATAGGAAAAATTTAGGGATATTTAGACGCACTATATAAGGATAGGGCGCCTAAGGGCGCTGGTGCCCTATTCAGTAAATAAGGTGCTAATTCTCTACGGGCACCAAAGGGGCGCCCTATGGCGCCCTTTCTATGGAATAGGGCACCATAGGGCTCTATAGAATAGGGCGCCATAGCGCCTCTGTCTGACACCATCCCACTTTACCACTCCACTTCCCCATAACCGCATGCACCTCCATCGGCCTCTCAGCTCCCATATTCCTACCACTCCACTTCCCCATACCGTCTCAGCTCCCAAAGTCTTCTCCCCCGGCCCATCTCGCGCGCTCCCACCATCTTCCCCAGTTCCGTCTCGCCGTCATCGTCTCACGCGCTCGGCTTCACCGTCTCGCGCGCTCCCATCTCGCCTCATGTGCTCGCCTCGCGTGCTCGCCGTCTCGCGCGCTAGCCGTCTCGCCATCTCCCATCTTGCAGGTATTGTTCCATTATTCTTCTTAATATTGCGTGAAGTCTCCTTAATGTTGGCATCTCTTTATTTAGTTTTAAATGGATTCTCTGAAGATGATTTTTAAGCTTTTGTGTACCCATCACAGTCCAACGTCTTTGATTTGGTTGTGTGCGTTTGCCTTCATATCTATCCATATCTCTGTGGACTATGGCATGTATCACAAGTCAGCGAGAAGGATAGACTTGAAAAAAACAAATTAAGTTACGAAACGTGCATATGCATGAGTGAATATATATGCATTAGTTTTCCTCCCATGCACCAGCAGGACCTGCGACCCAGTATGTTTAAGTTTAATCAGTACCATATTTTTATAAACTTTAAATATGGCCTTTGGTGTATGTGTGCATGTATATACAAGTGATATCTTGCTTGGTTTTATCTTTTTTATGTGTGAATTATTATGTTATTTAATTGAATGGATTGTCTGATTTCAACTTTTAAATGTCGTTTTAAATTTGAACGTTGTTTACAATGGCTTAGGATTTAATAAATGGATCGTACTTGGATGAATGCGTTAAGAACTAGTGATGAATATGAGAATGGTGTGGAAGAGTTTATTGAATTTGCTAAAAGAAATGCGACTAGCAAAAATGGAATGTATTTTTGTTTCTGTGTTAAGTGTATGAATGGGATTAGGCAAAATATTGATAATATAAGGGCTCACCTAATTTGTGAGAGAATAAGTGTAACACTCCTTATTTTCCCTTATAAACATCATATTAGATCACTAATGAACCACTTTAGGGCCTTGGAGAACTTAAATTGACCAAAGAAGTGAACTTGAAATTTTCAAAAACGTGTACTGTTCATTTGGTCAATTTCCAGATTTCTGGCCCAACTTTAAAAAATCATAACTAATTCTAGAAAAATCCAAATTGAGTGGTTAAAATTTCTATTTGAAGCTTAGTAAGTGATCTATAAGGGAAAAATACTCACTAGTTCCAAAACTTGCCCAATCGATACAGTTAATTCCGTGAAAATCAC
>JANTPZ010116840.1:0-10076 GCA_025593235.1 Vachellia pachyceras
GGGGTTTGGACACGAGTAGAGGGCACTGTTCGGGTGGCCACAGTGTCGCTGCGCACTCTGCGAAGAGCTCTTTTGGGGGAGAGGGTAATGGCCCCGTGACACCTGGCTAAGGAGGCTATATCTTCTTCCTTCACTTTCTACGAGTGCCCTCTTCACCTGTGGGAGTTGTGTGCTAATGATAGGCTGGGATTTTTTCCCCATTCTGTGTAGTCTTTATTTTGTCTTGAGCTTTTGAGCTCTCTCTTTGTATCAAAAAAAAAAAATCATTGGTGGGCTAGCTGAACATAATTTATCCCACTTTATAAGACTTTGGATTTTTTTTTACCAAAACAAAATGAACAGTTAATCAAGTTGATTGAAAGAATCATAATATCCAATTAATCTCATTGATAAGTTTGTTGAATGAAGATTAATTCTCAAAAAAATTGTCATGCGTAGTATTTTATTTCGTTGGAAAAAGCATAATAATCTATTCTATCAAGTCTATTGACAAAAAAATTCAAAATATTTTTTTCACTTATCATTGCATCTTAATCTCAAATTTGTACTTGACAATGAATTTTTTTTTGTCATCCTACACCCAAAACACACGACATGTTTGACCAAAAGGCTGTATAACCTAGAGCTTGTTTGGGAGTTAGGTTTGAAACTTAGGTTTCACAGATTCCGAGGCAAAACCTAGGTTTTGAAAAGTGATTTATATTTAGCTTTTACGGATTCCGAGGCAAAAAAGTAAAAAAGAGTGGGTAAGAAAGAGGAAAGTAAGAAAGAGAAAGAGAGAAAAAGTAAGAAAGAGAAAAGAGAAAACCTAAATTTCAAAAAATTGAAACCAAACGAGCCCCTAGTAGCATGCTACCTCCCTTTCTACTGAAATTTTAGCTTTTTTTCGTTATATATGATTCCTGTTGGTGACGAAGGAGCAAGGCTGGGGTTAGACTCACCATATGGTTGATCCTTAGACTGGCTCTTGATCAACTGCTTCTCCAGTTTAGTGTCTTCCATTTAAATAAAAAATAATGAAGTGAGACCGTTTGAGTGTTTGACATGCAAACATTTCTTTTTTCTTTTTTTTTTGCCACATTGATGCGCAAACATTTACTCTGTTAGTTTGACAACCATAGCACTTCAAATAATTGTAAATTTTCATATAAACATTTACCCTATGCTTGGATGGAGAGAAAATGAGGGAGGAAAGAAAACCAGAGAGAAAATGGGGGGAGAAGTGAGTTTTTCCCTGCTTGGATAGGAGAGAAAAAGTGGGAGAAAGGAAACGTTGGAGAGAAAATGGGTGTGGGTCCCACCACATTTTCTCTTCAACTTTTCTCTCCACACATGGAGAGAAAATGGAGAGAAAAATCTTTTTCCTTATCTACCCATATGCTCTTTTATTACTTTTTCATTTTAATTAAGTATAACATATAACTTTTTAAAAAATTTGACTATAACTTCCTTTTTTTCAAAAGAATAATACTTAAGATATATTATAATATCTAATTTATTTTTTAAATTGCTTACTATAACCTCGCAACCTTAAAAAATATGATATATTCTTATCTAAATTATTTTGTTTTAAAATATAATAATTGAAAAGATATCTTTAATAAATACTTTGATTTTAAATTATTTAATGATATTAATGTTAATATAATTTTTTTCATTTTCATATTTAATTTGATATTATACTTTATATATTTTAAGCATACTTTACTTGCTACTATTTATTATAAGATTTTTATTTAAGGATATTTTTGTTATTCAACCATTTACCCATTTTCTCTCCTTTTTGTTTTCTCTCACCCATCCAAGCATGATGAGTGATAATATTTTCTCTCCATTTTCTCTTCTCTCCATTTTCTCTCCTTCCATTTTCTTTCATCTCAACTTTTTATCCCATCCAAGCGGAGCCTTACTATTTACCGCAATTAGTTTTCAAATTGTATATGCATATTTGTAAATCAGTCTGAAATTTTCATTAGAAGTTCCTCTTCATTTTAATAATCACGACCTTCCTAACTTAATAATTTTACTTTGGACTGAAATTTCAGAATATCTTGTCCCTCACTAAAAATTAAATCTCACATGTCGGACTTAAATGAAATTATCCTTTTTTTCTTTTTAATAATAAATTCTCCATTTCATTCCTTATTGAAAAGACAGTAGTAACTTGGATGAGCAAGTTTAAAGAAATGCACTAGGGTCGTCCCTGCGTCTAGGTTCTTGAGGGCAAACTTTTTATAACAAGAGTTTGGAATTTAAATATTAAAAATAATAATGTTAACTATAAATTTTGATTCTTTCTTCTATAAATAATAAATTAACAAAATAATATTATGCTAATCTTCTTTTAAAAGCTTTCATTGAACACGTATCATTTATTTTGAAATTACAATTTTTTATAATTATAAAATTGAAAGTATTAAGAAATGATCACATTAATTATTTTGTCAAATTTTATTATTATTTATTTAAAATATAATTAATTTAAAGAAGAAAATTATAAATAAAATTTAAAAAAACAAAAAAGAACTAATTAAAAACTAGATGAAACTAAAGGATGTGATTAAAAGGGAAAAAGATTAGAGGAATCAATTCAAAACATGCAAAACTAAAATGAGTTGAAAAGGTTAAAAATATTATAGAGATCTAATTAAAAATCTGATGAAACTATAATAATCTGAAAATCAATTATCCTTTTATTTTTATTTTATTTTTGACAAAATAAGTCACTGGATCTCATAAAGTTGGCCGTTGGTTTTGCAATTAAAAAAGAAAAAGAGTATGTCTGCCATGCATGGGAACTTCCAGTGTAGCCAAGTCCAACATATTTGTATCAAAAAAAAAGTCCAACATAAGTACTAAAGTGATTAATTACATGTTTGGATTCATGCATAAGCTACTTTTTTTATTTGATTTGTGGTTTATAAGGTAATTATCTAAGTAGAACTTTGTCTCTTTTGTGTGAAATTGCTTTTATAACATTAAAGTAAACATACTTTAAGTGACTACCAAACATTTGATTCAACCGATAAGAGTTTTTTATCCTCTTAATTAAACGTCGTCTTGAGTTTGAATTCTTGAAATGCATTAGTGTTAAATACTTAGTGTAAAGCTCTGCTACCCTTGTGGTCTCACACCCAACTCCGTCCTAATTAGTTTGGATCCCAATAAATCCTACAAAATTAAAGATTTAATTAAAAAACTAAAACACAAATATCAAGTGTAACTTAATAATATACAGTTAGCTATTAGTTAGCCATTTATCCAGCTGTACACAATTAGTTATGTATAGAACTGAATTAGTTAAATAGAATCCTTTTATTCATTTGTATATATAAAACACTGTTCATGAGTAATAATATTGAATTTCCTTCTTTTCCATTCAATCTGACCAAGTCACATGGTATCAGAGCGTAATTTTTCGCTCTCCCTCTTTCTATCGGGTTTCGCCTGAATCAGAAACCCTAACCCCATGGCAACTTCTTCCTCTCCTTTATCTTCTTCATCCGCCTCTGTCTCTGTCTAATAACAAATGTATCAAATTATAAATTGAAAGATACTGTACGGGTACATGTAAAATAGTTTTCCCATAGTTTGAATGACCAGAGGGATATGTCCAAGGAGTAGTGTAGAAGTGAATAGCTTCAATGGTTACGCCAAAAAAAAATTAATAAAAAGAATAGTTTGAATTAGTCTCACTTCAGCTAATCAACTAACCTAATTCCAAGTTCAAAAGTATATTTTCTCAACGTCGCAGAAACAATTTCTAGGTCAAAAAGATATCCAGATATATAATTGTTGCCATCCTTGGCCCCCACCACCAAGATTATATATACATAAATGACCCTCCTTAATCCAAGTTCTCAATTAAGAGAGAAGATGAATGTAGGGAGGTTACAACGATCGCTGCGCTAAGATCCCTTTTAACATTTTTTTTTTGTTTTTAACACACACAAGCATCCAAGGACCAAACTTCTCTGACAACGGTACCAGCGACTTCTCCATTCTTCTTTCGTCCTGCGTCGCAAGCATAGCTCCATCATCCTTCTCAGTCCAGTAGGATCTTTGATGCGTTCAGTAGCTTCAGAAACGAGTTGAGTTCAAGCAGCGTTCCCAGTGGAGCCAATCTGTTCTCCCACAACGTTCCAGCGACGAGGTGAGACAACATGACTAGCTCCAACTTCGGCCTCGCGTTGAGCTCATACGGCTTCTGATCCTGACCCAGTTGCGACAGGTCCAACAGTGGTGGATCGAGTTCTAGCACTATCAGGTTCGTGCGATTTCTGAGCTCCTGCACCAGTGCTTTTCTCCCAGGGACAAGCTTCCTGTCTGTGGCCATATCTTCCGCATTCGAAAAAAATTATCTTCAAGCCCTCATACTCAACATTGAAACACTCCTCTGCAGCAATAATGCGTGGCAGCAAAGCCCTCTGTAAGTCTAGCTCAGACAAATCCTAGCATATTTGCCTCTTTCAACTCTTACCATTGGGCTGGTATTGTCTGATAAAGTATTTAAATAAACTTTAAGGGGTCTCCCAATCCTTTCCCCCAATCTTGCTATACAATGACTATTGTAACAATGCAATGGAATATTGGAAATACGAACCCAGGTGACAATACGTTTTAGAGAAATTCCAAGCCTTACACCAATCATTGTATCCTCTTGAGTTATAGGCACCACTGAATATATTTTCTTAAGGCGTTTGATTTCCTCAGTTGGTTCAGGCATTTCCCAGAAGACTTCCTATTCCTCAAACAAGAGATCATCTATCTCTAAAGGGTGGCTACCATTTGCCAATCCATTGAACCCCATGAGTGATTGTTTGTATGATAGCATCTGATTTCTGCTACCTCCTTCATCCTTTTTCTCCATACCTTGCTCCTTATCCTCCGTTAGGTCATCCATAATCTCTTGAGGCACTTCCTCTATTCTCTTCTTTTTGTTCATTCCATCCCATCTGGTTCCGGTGGCTTGTCCAGTGGCTTCTGTGTTGACCTGTGTCCTCCATGCACACTACTCGTTCTTCGGCGTACTTTAGTGTGATGTGTGTGTTCATATATATATATATATATATATATAAAACTCACTTCCAACTTTTTAAGTTCGTTAAAAATGGGATCAAGAAAGGAACGTGGCTTTCGAGGAAAGAAAAGAAGACAAGGAAAATTCAAGTTCCATTCTGAAAACTATAGATTCAAATCCAACGTCAGCAAGCTGTTTATGTACACATTTTTCAGGAGAGGTGGAGAAAGGGAGAGTATGAGCCCATTTTGTGTGAGCGTTGAAAAAATACATTTACGTAAATCTAGATAAAATTACTTTCATATACTTACTTTGTAAACCATAAATCACATTAGAAAATTAACTTTAACCGTTAATTCGAGCAAACCTTATGTGGTAAGAAAGTGAGAAGTAGGAGAGTTTTGAGAAGAGAGATGAATGAGAGAGAGATGGGAGAAGTCATTAAAGGCACGTATTTCTAAAACTGATTAAAAAGTATTTAGAGTGTTGTAATTTCACAGGCACGGATGATAACTGTAATTTTTATATAATTTTAAATTGAACCAACTAAATATAAACAAGGATAAGTGTCATTTTGGCCAGAAATTATCTGTAGAATATAACATCCAAAAGTTTGTTAGCCTAAAAAATATCTAATAAGTTTTACTTCCCAAGTTAAAGGATCCTTAACTGAGCTAAATGATCAACATTTGTTTATAAGTTTTGTTGATTTGGATATTGCTGATGTTGCATCCACCTTACTTTTTTGGGAGATTTATTGTAGATCTCAAGTAATAAATTATTTATGAAAAGGTCCCAAGAGTTATCAATGACAGCTACTCCACTTGTCAATAGTGTTCATCGACTTGTTATTGACAATCTCTTGGGACTTTTTCATAAATAACTTCCTTCCTTGTGACCATACAATAAATCTCCCTACTTTTTTTTCCAACACAGACTTATTATTCTTCTTTTTCGCCCTCAAGATATTCCATAAAAATAGTGTTAATTATAAGAGGAGAAGATAAAATTAATTTGAGTGCTAATTAATTGTTTCAGAAAATGATGAAAAATCGATTGTCACAAGAATTTATTAGTTGTTTTATTTTCAGGCAAAAAGATTGGATAATATTAGATACCACCCATTCATGCATTCATTCGTCACCCGTCCCCAAACATGCTGGCGCTCATCAAGTTCTTCCAATGTTTCCTTTATTCTCTTTTTGGTTGAAAGAAATCTAAATTCAATTCGTTTTGTATCCGTTTTTCTTTACTGAAGATTACAATAAAGGAGTTAGATAAAATCATATTTATTGGAGAGGATAACAAAGACGGTACGTAAATATTTATAAGGATCAAATAGTAAAATATAAATTTGAAAATACTAAATTTTCCCTTAATTAAACTTTCTATATTTCTCCTAGAATTTTTTTTTGAAAAAACACTAAAACTTCTCCCTTGGTTATATGGCTTCAAGTTTGCTACTCCTCCTCCTCCTCCCTGTTTTTACTTTTTCCTTTTTTTTTGTTTATGCTTGTTTAAACTTCTAGATTTTTATTTTTGCTAATGCACTTTTGAAACAGTTTAAACTGATAGACTTTATATGGTGGGGGAAAATTGATAGTAAGATCATCTCAATTATTTACAATTATATTAGAATGTTTCAATTTTTAACACTATTTACATCATATTTTATTTTTATTATTTGATCTTCCTGAAAATTTTGACAATGGATCAAATTAAATAAAATGGTTTTTCTTAAGGATATGAGATAGGGAAGAATATGAATATCTCACTAACGTCAACTAAATTTCATGTTACCTCAAATCTCAAAATTTCAGGATGGCCCAAAGGAAAGGGAGCGATCTCCTTTTGCGTTTGGGAGAAGGAAGTGGCGACAAGGGCAAAAAAGGAATTAAGGAAATGACGGAAGTTGGGAGGGGTTGGAAAGAGACAGCCCTGTCCAATAGGAAGCAGACCGAAGAGAACCCATACCCATTCGTCTATTTAAAAACCACTCGAGGGGTAAGAGGCAAACGCAATACAATTCGACGAATACACAGCTACAGTATTCATTTATAATTGACACTGTGGCTGGGCTGATTCCAGATTCAAAAGGGAAGATGAATGCAGATTCGGTGAGAGTGCAACGATTATGGGAAGGCGTAACGTTGTTTATTGCTAAGCTAGTGAGCTCAATTTTGGGGGTATTTGCCAACATGCTCTGTTCATTGGGGTTCTCGTTTCGGCCATCGCACGACAATGAGTATGCTCTCCCCTGCCGCTCAGCTGCACACACTCCGGAAGCAGGTCCTCCATGCCGCACACACTCCGCTGCGCATCAGGTTTTTCGAATGTTTCGATCGTTTTTATTCTTTTTTCGGTTAAAAGAAATCTAAATTCCTTTTGTATGCTGATATGTTTTTCTTTATTTATTCTTAATTCTAGATAAATAAAATAAAAACAGGCTTGATTTAGGCCCCAGAAAGGGTGCGTGAAACCTCATATCGTGTGACATTATGTTTTGTTGTGTACAGCGAGCAGAGTGGGAGGAACAGCCATAGCAGCAACAGCTTCGACACAAGAAGACAAGTTACTTCCCCATCCGCCGTGGTCTTCTTCAATGTCAACATCTTCAATTTCTTTCAGGAATCCTTTCCCTCCGACCTGATCTTCGCTCCCTTGCTTCCAATTCTGCTCAGCTTCCTTCAAGTACGAAGTTCAGCGACGAATCCTTCACCATTTGAGCTTCCTTCTGTGGTTTTCACGGTTTCATTGGGATGTTCAGTGGTATACTCCTTGACTCTAGCAGCTAAGTTCATGTTTCCTGGTTTTGCTTCTCTGTTTGGAATCCTGGCGTCAATATTTGGTTCTCTTGCTGTTGCCACCTTGATATCTTTGACACTACAACTTCCATGGTGGTCCATTTTGTTTATTCTTGCATTTATGGGAGCCTTCTTTAACCTGATCAATAAACTTCATCGAGCATATGGCAATATACGTCGTCCCCGGCCAAGAACGACGCAACACCCGCCCCTACCATTGTATCATGTTGTACTCAATCATTAGAGGAAAAGATTGATTCAGAAGAATACTAGTTACCTTAATTTAGGTTATGTATATGTACCACTTTTTCCGTCCCTTTTTCTTTTCTATACAAAGGCTCTCTTTCATGTTTCAGAGTGGTTGTAATCTGCAAATTCCCGATCAATTCTGCTATTTTTCTGGGAACAATAGTCACACCAACAGAAAATTGATCATTATTTAGACGGCTTCTTCTACATGGCTTTTAGATGATAAATTCTAAAAAGTAGAATAAATGATTTTTTGTAAATATACATATTTTAAACCATTTATAAAATTTAATGTTTAAAAAATATCTTTTAGACGGTACAAAAATGAACGCGGTCTAAATATTTTTAGACCATAAGTAAGAGGTACAGTATAAAATAATAATGTTTTATATCGGATCTCTGACTCGTACCGCCTGAAAATAACATTAAAATTTAAAAATTTTAAATCTTTTGCATCACACCTGTGTTGATACTGTTTAAAAGTTTTAACAATTTTATTTCTGTTAGACCTTAACTTCGTGGATGCAGTTTAAAAGCCCCCAGACCCTCTCATTCCCTTGTTCTTTCGCCTTTGCTTTATCTGCCGGCTTTACGCTTTCACCTGAGCTCCATTGTTCTTTCTTCTTCCCTCAACAAGCGACCTGCCCAAGCGAATTTCTTCTTCTTCCCTCACTTAGATTTCCAGATCGACCGGCCACTCTCTCGCGCGTGACGCCGATTCCTGATCGTCCCATGATCTGTTCCTTCCACTCTCACGCCGGTGTCTGTTCTTCCTCTCGCGCCTCGTCGTGCTCCAAGCTCCCCACAGTCGCCGCCGCCGTCATGAGCTGGAGGAAGCCCAGATCTGTGTCACGGCGTCGTGAGCTTGAGGAGCCCCGATCTGCTTCCACCGAAGTCGATCTGCGTCCTATGTCGCGCCGACGTCGTGAGCTTGATATGCACTCCAGATCTGCCTCCACCGATGACCCATAAGCTCACCAGTGGAATCCCTCAGCTGATGATGCTACTACAAAATCAAATGGATTCGAGCTTGCGCCTTAACGCTAGAACTTGCATTTCTATGAATTGCAACGACCACACAGAATGGATCTTCTTTGAATGAGATCATGAACCCCGTCTCCTTCAGCGATTCTCATAAGAAAACCTTCACCGAACATCTGGTACGAGTTCCGACTGGTGTAGCAGTGGCAGCGTTGTGGCCACGGTGAAGGAGGTGGATGAGGCTGTGGAGGAGAGGAGAGCGCTGGCTATACGGAGAGTTGTTGAGGGTAGAGACCAAAGTACGGTGAGAGAGTACTCCCTAATCGGTACGAAGACGGGCGATACCATTTTCACGCAATCTTTGGACGCCAGCTTCAGTTAAAATCAGGTAGGCAATACTGCAGAGCCGGTAATACGGGTTTTACTTATGGGTTAAATTCGTCCAACCCATGATCATGGTGGGTTGAGTTATGAAAAATGATATCCGTTTTGATGCGGGTATATTTAGCCCGAACCCATATGGGTCAAACCCATGACGGGTTAGCCCGACGGGTTGGCGGGTAGCCCATATTTTTTAAAATAGGTCACTATTGAAAATATATATTATTATTATTTTGGAGTTTTTTACATTCCTGGATTGGATTTATGGATTGATAAGTGTCTGATAGTATGATAACTACCCTGCTTCACCTAACAACTAATGTGAGTTTTATCCTTTTGCATTGATATATCTATATGACTTTTTTTTCCAATTAAGTGGTATGGATTGAATATTTATTATGTTGTTCATAGATCATAATATCCATATTATTTAAAAGTATTGTTCAGTTTATCAACATTTGTGAGGCCTGTGATGGCTAGGGTATTGGGTTTGTATCTTAAAGAAGAGCAAGTATGAGTTTAATTTAGGAAGTATCTGGGTCTATTTATGATGCATAAAGTTTTATTATACCTCATTCTTCTGTGGCATTTGTATTTTCTGAGTTGCTCTTTTTTTTCATTTGTTTTGTAGCTTGCTTTGG